>PIJE02000285.1:407546-432546 GCA_002895965.2 Coryphaenoides rupestris | reverse complement strand
ATGTAATGTAATGTAATGTAAAAATGTCATTATGTACATATTACTATAATTATATTACTATACTTTTACTATAATTATAATTATATCTATAATTATATTATTTTAGGACAGAACAAATCATCACAACATCCATCTTATAGCTACCATTTGAAATATAGACACACACAGCCAGAGATTATATATCTCTATATATATTTTCTTAGCTGCCCAGGGGCACGATTCATCCAAGGTCTGTGTCTTGAATGACCAGCAAGGGGAATTGATCTTCATAAGCCACTGCTGCTGCTCTGTTGTTAAATAACCGTGGTGGAGATCCAATGGCAGGTCTTGACCTTTCAGCACAGCCTCTATCCCTCCTGTGCTGACAGTGTCCAATAGAAAGGTGCTGCCCTACGGCGGGAGAATCAATACAAATGCATGTGGTTTAATGTGCGAGTGGAAAATAGTGATTTTGCCTTATCAGGTATTATTGATGGTGATCTGAGGGGGGAATGTGGGTGGGAATGTGGGTGGGGAATGTGGGTGGGGAATGTGGGTGGGGGGCGGGGGGGGGTGCGTGGATCTTATGGGAGGTCCGTCCTCAGTCGGTCCTCAGAGAGAGCTCTGGGGGGTTCCGGTGATTAAAGTGCAAGGTAATATCCCGGCAGACAGCAGGAGAACGCTTATGGACAGGATTCATTGTTGTGCTCTTCGACTACGTCTTATGTTTCATTTTTTTATAATTTTTTCCTATGATTTTTTTTACTGTCATTATGGTTTTACTTGCAGCTCTTTAATCCAATAGAAAAAGAAAAAAAATCTAAAGAGACAGACCATGACTGAGGAGCCTATAGACACGTTTTTTTTTTTTTTTTTACTCTCTTGCCGTCTTCAGGTGCAAAATTGTATTTTTTCTATTAGTCATGGATACAGTGATCTTGAGTACTTTATAGTATCTGCACGGGGGCAGACGTTTTCTGTTCCTCTTGACACACAGAACCCTCTCGTGGTCTGCCTCTTCACTGCCACATCGACTGAAACAGAGACAGTATGGTATGTGGAAACACCACGCTCTCTAAGGGTTACCGGGCAAGCACTTGGTCTCCCCTTAAGTCTCTCCCTCTGTCTCTTTCTCTCCCTCCCTCCCTTCTACCTTCCCCTTCTCTCTTTCTCCCTCACTTCCTCCCTGTGTAATGAGCACACATTGAGAGGCAGTCCAAGGTTGTTAAGGAACAAACAGGGAATATGATGACGCTCCACACAAACACAAGGGAGCTAAATGGTGGCTGCTGCTGCAGTTTATAGTCCCTGAGGCCTCCACCAGGAAGGCAGTATCAGCCTCTCTCTCCCCGCCTCTCTCTTGTCTCTCTGTCTCGCTCTCTCTCTCTCTCTCTCTCTCTCTCACTCTCTCTCTCTCTCTCTGTTCAGTCTGCGTTGGAAAATGTGTTTGCGAGAGGGAAGGAACGTTTACCATCGCACAGTTTTGTGCAAGAGAGTCGCCTTATAAACGTGTGGTTTCATGCATTTTAACGTCCCATGAGGCCCGTTTCCACCACACTGTCCTCCCTCCCTGGTCTCTGTGTGGCTTCAGGTCTCTCTCTTTTTCTCTCTCTCTCTCGCTCTCTCTCTTTCTCTCTTACTCTTTCTGGAAGTCACTCTTCCAGGACCATCATCAGGACCATACAACGTACTTAGCTCTCTAATTGGGTCAATAAACCACCTCCTTTTTGTCATGCCAACAACCAGGCTCCCATTGGCCCCACCATCCTTCAAAGTGGTGTGTGTAAGCGCGACTGTCTTCCTCGTCTTCATCCACACAGCTGAAGTGCGTTGGTGTAAGCCGGCCCGATAGCCGTGCTGCTATCACCGCGCCACAGCAGAACATAACAAAGCCGATCGCTATCTTAAAAGTGAGAGCCAAAAACTGGTGTTTTGGGCTTTGGCGAGAGAAATAGAGAAGGATTTGTGCAGCACTAGATAACCCACTGAATAGAAAAATGAACGGGCAAAGATATGCCTCTTTTTCCAAAGACAGAAAGAAAGGAAATCCCATTCATGGGTTCGCTCCTTTTTGTGTTGGGAAGGATAATTGTATTCACTCATCAGGGTTTTCCATCCAGCGCGCTCTACCATCGCTCATTCTGGTTGTGAGTCATGGTGGCAGGCCGGGCGACACGAAACAAGGACACACACACGCACACACACACACACTACAATACGACACAATACTGTTTTCACCTTTAGATAATGTTACGTTTCAGACTTTCAGATGATTGCTGATTATCGAGCCGTGTTACCAATGATCTGAATCTCATCAGCTCTTAGCCTCTTTGTTCCCGGGAGCGAGGCGAGGTGAATGTCAATTGGTTTTGCTCTTTTGCTATCATTTTCACCCTCTCTCTTTATTTCTCATACCATCGCCGGCACACACACACACACACACACACACACACACACACACACATGCTCACACTCCAGACACCGAGACTTAGACCGTTGGCTGTCAAAAGTACAGGGGGCAGACACAACCCCATGAAAAATGCATGTTCCCTTTGCGTGTTTCATATGAAGCGCTCATCGAGATTCTGTGAGCATCTCGCGCTGGCATACCACACTGGAATATCAATTACGCTGGCAATTTGGGTGGCAGTGGCGGCGGCCGAGCCAATATGGGATACACAATGTCATGTTGATGATGAGAAGGAGCAACGTTTTGTGCACTTGTTGGGGGCCACACAAGACCTGTGAAGATAGGGAGAAAATTAGAGTGTGTTGGCCCGGCCTTGGAAATAATTAGAAATCTGCTTTGTATGGTAACGGCCAATTTTGACGAGTAAAAGATAATGAAATTACTCTTGTTGGGAAAACTCAGGCGAAACATCAGCAATTAACAATGACTCTGCGGTCATGCTTGTTCTGAATCGTATGAGGATTTCTGCAAGTTTTCCGTTATGTCCTCCTGTTTGTAACGGGCGGCCCTGTATGCTTTAATCCCAACAGGAGAATCCGTACATGTGCAACAACGAGTGTGACGCCTCCACGGAGGAGCTGGCCCACCCTGAGGAGCTGATGTTTGACTTTGAGGGCCGCAACCCCACCACCTTCTGGCAGTCCACCTCCTGGAAGAAGTACCCCAAGCCGCTGCAGGTCAACCTCACGCTGTCCTGGAACAAGACCATTGAGCTGACCGACGACATCATCCTCACCTTCGAGTCGGGCCGGCCGGAGCAGATGGTGCTGGAGAAGTCGCTGGACCAGGGCCGTACCTGGACGCCCTACCAGTTCTACGCCACCGACTGCCTGGACGCCTTCACCATGGAGCCCAAGACGGTGAGCGAGCTGACGCAGCACACCCTGCTGGACATCATCTGCACCGAGGACTACTCCCGCGGCTACGTGTGGAAGAACGACAAGACGGTGCGCTTTGAGATCAAGGGCCGCTTTGCGCATGTTCGCGCGGGCCCCGGCCTGGCCACAACCATGGCCTCACCTGGTCACGGCCAGCTGGACAAACACCAAGACCTTGAGGGACTTCTTTCACCATCACGACCTGGGATTAGGCTGCTGAAGCCGCGCCACGGGAGCTACGCATGGTGGAGGAGAAAACCTGTCCAAGATACTTCTAACGCCAATCGCTCTGACATCAAGGTCCAGGGCAGGTGGAGGAACCCCAAGCTCATTCTGTGTCTTGAAAGTTGAGAGAAAAATGGCCAGAATTAATTGGGTGACTTGAAGATTTTGAGATTGGTGATTCTGGCTTGAATGGGTGATGCACTATATCCTTTGATTTAAGCTGGTTTTAGTCCAAATTGAATCCACAATCAAAACGGTACCGTTTTAAAACCTCGCTTGTATAACTCAACGCATAACAAGGACAGCAGAATAATAATATTCCAGTTCTGATCAGGATAGACCTTTTAATGCATTTCTGTTAGTATTTTCATTGCAAATGCAGCAAAGGTCTTTTCTGAGTGTTCTGTAGGCTACCTCTTTCATCAGTCCCTAGTAAGGGTATCACAATCATCATGTTTTCCAGCCGCGGTGTTGAGATGTGATGAGGTACACTATGCTTGATGTGTGTGTGCACGGCGCTGATGTGTGTGTGCACGGCGCTGATGTGCGTGTGGCACGGCGCTGATGTGTGTAGTGCACGATGTTGATGTGATCGGGTGCAGAGAGATTTTGAAACCGTGTTGGACTGGGACCTAGAGGGATCCAAAAGCCCACTGACTTCCTCCACATGCTTTTTGAAGCGTTATTCAAATAAAACCGATATATTATCGAACACAACCAATAACTGCTTATTGGTTATAACCAATTGAAACCGTTCAGAAATGTAATTGTTAGGGTTAGGGTTCGGGTCATATTAATATCCACGTTTGCGATAGTCCTATGTTGAAATGTTACATGGTGGCACTGGAAAGGAGGCATGGTGGCAGGTTTATTTTGAATGGGTGATTGCAGTGGTGGCTGGATGCATGTAGGGGAAACACTGATTATTTTGAGATCTGGGGTGGTGGTCTTGAACAGGCATAATTAATTCAACATTTTACAATAATGGTATTCAACATAACTCTCATTATGTGCAGTATGTTTCCTCCTCTTCAAAGAATAACTGAGATCAATATTAAAACCATGAGATCAATACTAGGCTATAATAGAAAATGTGTATGAATCATTCAAACTCCTACACGCACAATTAGAAACATCTATACAGCATACATAGAACACCGTCTACGAGTACAGCATTATCTTACCAAATTCATAAAATGTGTCGTTGTTGTTGTACACGATTTACGTCAGCTATCGTTATTGTGGTGTTTATCGTCTCTGGAAGGCCCCGCTGGTTCCTTCTGGGAGCTCTATGATTCCATGGCACATGGAACTGCGGTGATAAAAAAGAACTAAAGCCCTTTACGGCTGCTGTCCAAATGGGCCCTGTGTCGGCCGACGCAGTTGGTTTATGAGGATAACTTAGCTGGTAATGACCCATCAGATGGGTCCTAGGTGAATTGAAACAGCTAGTCCCTAATTGGAATTCAGGCCGACGTCAGTGGTGGATTAGAACCATTAGCGTGCTGGCTAATTGGTTGGAGACTAATCTTGTAATTAAGAGCGTTTGCCTGCTGATTAAATGGTAACCATTGGGGACATATCAGCGAACCGGGGGGAAGTTGGAAAGGTGCTAAACAGACAGTGTGGCTGTGGAATCCAAATTTAATGCATTGTTAGATTTAATGGTTTTATTCTTGGCTTTTATTGTTTGAGTGGCCTTTAAGTGGTCTTGGTGTTTAAATAGCACGCATTTCTACATTGCGATTTATTATTTTAAGTCCAGTTCGGGGTTTTTTTTATATTTATTTTGAAGTGGTTGTTAATTTATCTAATGAAACATGCATTTTAGCAAGCAAAATATACAAAATACTTGTGGATATGTGATGTCTTTGAGCAGGCAGTCTGACAACAGTCTGGAGCAATGTTGCTGCATTTCTCACTTCAGCACCGGCACTGCTTGTTTGTTTGTTTCAGCGTTTTCATTCAGACATAGGGTTCCAATATTTACACTCGTGCTGTTAACATAAATTGATGGGTTCTAAATTGCTAGCGCCAGTAGCCAAGACACCCGCACCATCTCCTGTAGATATCTTATTTCGCCATTCATTAGAACCAGCAGAAAAATGTGGGATGGGAGGAAAATAAGCTATTTTACCCAATTTTCCATCGTGCCTTTGGGCATTAAATTCAATTTTCCGCCAAAAGTTTCCGGTGTGAGTGAAAAGAAAATAAACGTGCGATTTTCGGTCCGGAGTCCAGGGGTGGATCGGTAACTGGCTTGAAAGCGGGGTCAAGGAGGCCGACGGGGAGTGAGTGATTAGAGTCTCAGCAGCCTTCTGGCTAAAACCAAATGTGAAAGCCTTATCACAGAATGGCCATCCTGTCCTAGAAGTTCCCAGAATGCTCTGCGGACGACGCTGATAAACTTTCCGTGACAAACAGACAGATTTTTTTTTGCTCTCAAGTAACCTGAGGGCTTGTGTTCAGTATTGTGTGTGTGTTGGGATGGGGAATCCAATCGGCTGTGCCAATTAAGGAAATATACGTACATTTGACCGGGTAAAAGTATATTTCGCAGTTGCAAAATGGGATTTAGATTGCGTTGAAAATGAATTGCCCAATAGTTCTTTTTTTGGGAATTATTTTTCGGACTACAGTCAAAGCTTGTTTTACATGTGAAACCTCTATAACAAGTCAATGAGTACAGCAACAAAGAGGATTTAACAGTATCGGAGAAAGTACTGTGGCATATAAAATGTTCTTGTACAATAACATCTTGTACTGTAATAATCATGTCCACTTTCTGTACATCCTTCATCATACTGCACGTTGAATCCAAAGTGTTCCCACACAGCGGACTTAAAAGACGATGGTGGCTATTCAAAAATGTATTCTCTGTATCGTTCCTCATTGTCACTTTAGAGCTGAGAGAATGTTTGTATTTTCACTTCTTCTCCAGCCTGAAATTTGCATGCACAGCACTGATAGGCTCCAGGGAAATTCCGATAGACTCCAAGGAAATTCTCATTGGCTCTAGAGATGTTCTGTACCTCCGAATGTACAACGTGCGTGTAGTCTGCAGCGCAGTAAGAACGTTTTGGAAATTCTCGGAAAATGATAGCATACCGTAATATTGCGGTGCATGTGTGCATATTGGACCGTAGGGGGGCGCAACGAACGGTGTGACAGTGTACCGTGTACCGTTGAACCCCTAACACACACACACACACGCACACAGCCTTTACCAAAGTGCTAAGTCATCAGAGCATAAAACAGGGTTAGCTGCGATATATATCGATCGTTTACGGTATACCGCTCCCAGCAGCCGAGGTGGAGGAGGATGAGGAGGTGGTGGACGGAGACCAGCGTTCGTGCAGACTGTCCCACCTCCTTTGCGCCGTCTCTCTCTCGCCGCTCCTCGTCTATTGATCAGCTGTCTGCTTGTTAATTAAGACAAGAGCGCGGGGGTTCTGGCTGCGCTGGTCAAAGCGGCCACATTGCGCAGGGTCCGTCTGTAGCAGTAAGGCCTGTGAATGAAAGGCAGTTAATCCATATGTGCTAATGCAGCTGCTTGCGCGCTGTCCCCCCTGTCTTCTTCACTGCCAGTTTTTTCCCTGACCTTTCATTGTGCCCCCCTGGGAAGTTGAAGCATATCAACGCAAGCTTAAAACAACATGCCACGAGTGAGTCCCTGGGAGGAATGCCCTGCCGCTGTCCACAGGGAGGACCCGGGGCTTTTAAGACGATGATTGAGGGTGACTAGTGGTCACGTGCATGTGACACATGATGGACAACCAGCCCTGTCAAGCAAAAATAAACACGTTGATGTTATCCGGGTTTTTAAATACGTTTTGCATGAAACATTGGAAAAAAAATCACATGTAACCCACTTTTTGTTCAAGAGTCTTCAAACACAGTTCAAGGGTTAATGGATTTATGTGTTATTAATATATATATACTGTATATATATATATATATATAAATAATATATTTATGGCGGCATTCAGAATGTTTCACCTCTTGAGGTCATGAAGGCACAGCACCAAGAGCTTCAACATGTTTCTCTCACTTCAAAGGGCACTTTAAAGGCTTGTGCATTGGAAGCGCTCTTGGGTTCATTGGCGTATCGAGCGTAACATCCAGCTGAATCACAGCCATCCACAACACCTTGCGGATATCTGGGATCCGACACACATCACGCATTCAGCTGCAAATATTTTACATAAAAATGTAATAAATATGTTTTCATGATACAACTTCCATGGTTTCAAAATGGTTTTAAGACGGCATTTTTAGAAAAGTAATATTTGCTGTTTTTGCGGGGGGCATGTCCATGAATTGATCGTGTGTTACAAGGCAGGCACTGAAGCTGTACGTGCAGGAGACGGAGAGGAGACATTAGTGCACTGCAAACATAGGTGATTTCTCACTCTTTACATACCTTTAACAGGATCCGTCATTTCCACGCTTTCCATTCATGTTCTATGTAAGCAGCAGTGCAATGCAATGGCGCAACATGGTGGGATTTGAGTGACGAGGCGATGACGTACAAACCAACCATTGTCAATCTGAAATGAAGACAGATTCAGCAACTGTATGGATTATTTCTGGCCGCAAATGTTTTCGATTTAGTCTCTCTTGGCAGAACAGTTCTAAATGTGTTGAGATCAGATCATTTCTGATGTTCCTGCTAGGGGTCCAGCTCCAATGTGGCGGTGGTCGGTGGACAGACAATGCGGTCAGAGAACCTCAAGGAATATCAGAGTGGAGTAGAGTTTTGGAGAGGCTGTTTAACATTGGGCTTGGCTCAAAAAAACGACGACTTACATGGTAACTTACGACACGGTACAAACCCACGGATGAACGTGTGCACACCATGCTCACATACCACTCTCTCTGTTGTCCTTTCTCTTTCCCTACATTAACTCTCTCTCTCTCTCTCCCTCTCTCTCTCTCTCTCTCTCTCTCTCTCTCTCTCACATTCACGACACACACTTATCCAATCAACATCCGCCCTGCGGTGGTCCGTACCACAGAGGAGCCTGCTGCCCTGTGAACCGTGACAGCTGTAGTGCGCTTGATTGAGAGATTGAGAAAGTCAGGTGCAGGTTTGAAGTGAGCCTCTGGCTGTATCCAGGTCGCACCCTCACAACACACACACACCAGTCCACACACACAACACACACACACACACCACACACACACACACACACACACACACACACACACACACACCACACACACACACACAACACACAACACACACACACACACACACATCACACACCACTACCTCCTCTGGCGTCAATGTCTCTCCATCCTATCACAGGCCAGATGTCTGTCACGCACCGCACACTACTCCTGCCACTCATCCCAATCCCACCGACGTCTCCCAACATGTACTTAACACTGATTGGAGTGCAGGTCTTTCTTTGTCAATAATGGGCAACAAAGGGCAACAACCTCTCTCTCAATGTCTGCAAGACTAAGGAGATGATGAAAATACACATCGACGGAGCTGAAGTGGAGAAAGTCTCCTGCTTCAAGTTTCTCAGTGTGTTCATCAAAGATGATCTCACCTGGTCCAGGCAAGCGGACTCGGCTGTAAAAACTGCCCAAAATTACCTTTACTTTCTGAGGAGACTCAAGAAGTTTGGCATGTCTTCAAAAACTCTCACTAACTTTTACAGATGCACCATTGAGAGCATCCTCTCTGGCTGCATTACTCCCTGATTCTGCAGCTGCTCCACTGCTGATTGCAAGGCCCTCCAGAGGGTGGTGAAGACAGCGGTGCGCCTATGTACTGCCATGTCACAAGAGTTTCACTGTCCAGAATGGCCCTGTGTTTTGATGTACATGTGACAAATAAATGGCCACCGGAGATGAAAATAAAAATAAACGAGGAAAAGTGGAAAAGTAAGTCACCATGAGGCTTTTGAATGTCAAGTAACATGTCACGACTCTTGGTGTTCTCCCTGTACTGTTCCCATTCCATCCTGGGTTGTGTAGGACTGTGTATGTGGGTGTTGACAGTAGGGCTGCAAGAAATACCAATACATTTGAATACATCAAATCTGAGTACCCGAGTACATTTTGTGGGCTTTTTTTTTTTTGTTGGCGCACCAAGACAAAGACATGTACACGATATATAGTTTCCACTAAATTATACATTACCAGTTCTGTATTTCGTACGGTCCATGTGCATCACAACTAGCAGGAACTGCGGCTAGTCACCGTTTTATAACCTGCTTTTACTGTGGAACTAGCAGGGCATACTTCTACACTACATACGATTTTAATGTTATATCCACTGCATAGCCAGTTAAATTGCATTTTAGTGAGGTGAGTTTAGTGAGTGTTTAGGGCAGGGCAGGGTACTTTGTTGCCTAATTCACAGATTTTCTAGAAATATTTACCAAAAGATAGCTCTGTAGAGAACAGTGCTGCTGCCTGGCCGTTTTGCTTGGATACTCCGGTGATCGCGTCATACTTTAGTTGCATCGCTAATGGAATATCTGCTGAATATCCAATATCTTTATTTAGAAAAAATAAAATGACCTTCAAACTGCATAAGCTGCTATTGGTGTGTTCTTTAATTCACCACCACAGCAGTGCTATGCTGCTATTTATTTCACTTTCCGTTTTGTTGGGATTTTCCTGCCTGTACAGCCTCTCAACAACAAGACATTACTGCGCAACCACGAAAGCTTTTAAATATTTAATGTTGCCAAAATACACATCAACATGATATATAATGTAATGTAAGATGAAAAAAACAAACTATTTGTGATTACAATATATTTCTAATCGTTGATGCTATGCTTGACGAGTATTTGTTTTACTCAAGTAGGCCTACACGTTTGCACCCCTCGTCGACTGGGAGGAGTGGGTTTAGGCATGCAATGAGAAAGTCTTGGCATGCCAAACAAATCTCTGTTTGTGCTCGGGTGAAGGTCTGTATATTTCTCAATACTCTATAGATGCATTTATGAATGTGTGTGTGTGTGTGTGTGTGTGTGTGTGTTGTGTGTGTGTGTGTGTGTGTGTGTGTGTGTGTGTCTGTGTGTGTGTGTGTGTTGTGTGTGTGAGATTGTGTGTGTGTGTCTGTGTGTGTGTGAATACATGAATAAATGGATACATGCATCTTCCTATGTGTATACAATATGGTTTTACAATATGTGTGGATGTGTGTGTGTGCATAGCCATTGGGCTTCGTTTGCGCATGCATACTCATGTGAGCATGTGCTTTTTTATTATTAGCTGACAGTGTACCGTTGAACCCCTAACACACACACACACACACACGCACACAGCCTTTACCAAAGTGCTAAGTCATCAGAGCATAAAACAGGGTTAGCTGCGATATATCGATCGTTTACGGTATACCGCTCCCAGCAGCCGAGGTGGAGGAGGATGAGGAGGTGGTGGACGGAGACCAGCGTTCGTGCAGACTGTCCCACCTCCTTTGCGCCGTCTCTCTCTCGCCGCTCCTCGTCTATTGATCAGCTGTCTGCTTGTTAATTAAGACAAGAGCGCGGGGGTTCTGGCTGCGCTGGTCAAATCGGCCACATTGCGCAGGGTCCGTCTGTAGCAGTAAGGCCTGTGAATGAAAGGCAGTTAATCCATATGTGCTAATGCAGCAGCTTGCGCGCTGTCCCCCCTGTCTTCTTCACTGCCAGTTTTTTCCCTGACCTTTCATTGTGCCCCCCTGGGAAGTTGAAGCATATCAACGCAAGCTTAAAACAACATGCCACGAGTGAGTCCCTGGGAGGAATGCCCTGCCGCTGTCCACAGGGAGGACCCGGGGCTTTTAAGACGATGATTGAGGGTGACTAGTGGTCACGTGTATGTGACACATGATGGACAACCAGCCCTGTCAAGCAAAAATAAACACGTTGATGTTATCCTGGTTTTTAAATACGTTTTGCATGAAACATGTAACCCACTTTTTGTTCAAGAGTCTTCAAACACAGTTCAAGGGTTGATGGATTTATGTAATATTAATATATATATACTGTATATATATATATATATAAATAATATATTTATGGAGGCATTCAGAATGTTTCACCTCTTGAGGTCATGAAGGCACAGCACCAAGAGCTTCAACATGTTTCTCTCACTTCAAAGGGCACTTTAAAGGCTTGTGCATTGGAAGCGCTCTTGGGTTCATTGGCGTATCGAGCGTAACATCCAGCTGAATCACAGCCATCCACAACACCTTGCGGATATCTGGGATCCGACACACATCACGCATTCAGCTGCAAATATTTTACATAAAAATGTAATGGAAAAAAAATAAATATGTTTTCATGATACAACTTCCATGGTTTCAAAATGGTTTTAAGACGGCATTTTTAGAAAGTAATTTTTGCGCTTCAAGCAGGGGGCCATGTCCATGAGTTGATGTGTGTGTGTGTGTTACAAGGCAGGCACTGAAGCTGTACGTGCAGGAGACGGAGAGGAGACATTAGTGCACTGCAAACATAGGTGATTTCTCACTCTTTACATACCTTTAACAGGATCCGTCATTTCCACGCTTTCCATTCATGTTCTATGTAAGCAGCAGTGCAATGCAATGGCGCAACATGGTGGGATTTGAGTGACGAGGCGATGACGTACAAACCAACCATTGTCAATCTGAAATGAAGACAGATTCAGCAACTGTATGGATTATTTCTGGCCGCAAATGTTTTCGATTTAGTCTCTCTTGGCAGAACAGTTCTAAATGTGTTGAGATCAGATTCATTTCTGATGTTCCTGCTAGGGGTCCAGCTCCAATGTGGCGGTGGTCGGGTGGTGACAAGAGAATGCGGTCAGAGAACCTCAAGGAATATCAGAGTGGAGTAGAGTTTTGGAGAGGCTGTTTAACATTGTGCTTGGCTCAAAAAACGACGACTTACATGGTAACTTACGACACGGTACAAACCCACGGATGAACGTGTGCACACCATGCTCACATACCACTCTCTCTGTTGTTCTTTTCTCTTTCCCTACATTACTCTCTCTCTCTCTCTCTCTCTCTCTCTCTCTCTCTCTCTCTCTCTCTCTCTCTCACATTCACACACACACTTATCCAATCAACATCCGCCCTGCCGGTGGTCCGTACCACAGAGGAGCCTGCTGCCCTGTGAACCGTGACAGCTGTAGTGCGCTTGATTGAGAGATTGAGAAAGTCAGGTGCAGGTTTGAAGTGAGCCTCTGGCTGTATCCAGGTCGCACCCTCACACACACACACACAGTCACACACACACACACACACACACACACACACACACACACACACACACACACACACACACACACACACACACACACACATCCACTACCTCCCTCTGGCGTCAATGTCTCTCCATCCTATCACAGGCCAGATGTCTGTCACGCACCGCACACTACTCCTGCCACTCATCCCAATCCCACCGACGTCTCCCAACATGTACTTAACACTGATTGGAGTGCAGGTCTTTCTTTGTCAATAATGGGCAACAAAGGGCAACAACCTCTCTCTCAATGTCTGCAAGACTAAGGAGATGATGCACATACACATCGACGGAGCTGAAGTGGAGAAAATCTCTTGCTTCAAGTTTCTCAGTGTGTTCATCAAAGATGATCTCACCTGGTCCAGGCAAGCGGACTCGGCTGTAAAAACTGCCCAAAAGCGCCGTTACTTTCTGAGGAGACTCAAGAAGTTTGGCATGTCTTGAAAAACTCTCACTAACTTTTACAGGTTCACCATTGAGAGCATCCTCTCTGGCTGCGTTACTGCCTGGTTGGGCAGCTGCTCCACTGCTGATCGCAAGGCCCTCCAGAGAGTGGTGAAGACAGCGGAGCGCCTACGTACTGCCATGTCACAAGAGTTTCACAGTACAGAATGGCCCTGTGTTTTGATGTAAATAAAAATAAACGAGGAAAAGTGGAAAAGTAAGTCACCATGAGGCTTTTGAATGTCAAGTAACATGTCACGACTCTTGGTGTTCTCCCTGTACTGTTCCCATTCCATCCTGGGTTGTGTAGGACTGTGTATGTGGGTGTTGACAGTAGGGCTGCAAGAAATACCAATACATTTGAATACATCAAATCTGAGTACCCGAGTACATTTTGTGGGCTTTTTTTTTTTTGTTGGCGCACCAAGACAAAGACATGTACACGATATATAGTTTCCACTAAATTATACATTACCAGTTCTGTATTTCGTACAGTCCATGTGCATCACAACTAGCAGGAACTGCGGCTAGTCACCGTTTTATAACCTGCTTTTTTACTGGTGGAACTAGCAGGGCATACTTCTACACTACATACGATTTTAATGTTATATCCTCTGCATAGCAGTTAAATTGCATTTTAGTGAGGTGAGTTTAGTGAGTGTTTAGGGCAGGGCAGGGTACTTTGTTGCCTAATTCACAGATTTTCTAGACAATATTTACAAAAGATGAGCTCTGTAGAGAACAGTGCTGCTGCCTTGGCCGTTTTGCTTGGATTACTCATACGGGCGGTGATCGCGTCATACTTTAGTTGCATCGCTAATGGAATATCTGCTGAATAATCCAATATCTTTATTTAGAAAAAATAAAATGACCTTCAAACTGCATAAGCTGCTATTGGTGTGTTCTTTAATTCACCACCACAGCAGTGCTATGCTGCTATTTATTTCACTTTCCGTTTTGTTGGGATTTTCCTGCCTGTACAGCCTCTCAACAACAAGACATTACTGCGCAACCACGAAGGCTTTTTAAATATTTAATGTTGCCAAAATACAACATGATATATAATGTAATGTAAGATGAAAAAAACTATTTGTGATTACAATATATTTCTAATCGTTGATGCTATGCTTGACGAGTATTTGTTTTACTCAAGTAGGCCTACACGTTTGCGCCGCCTCGTCGACTGGGAGGAGTGGGTTTAGGCATGCAATGAGAAAGTCTTGGCATGCCAAACAAATCTCTGTTTGTGCTCGGGTGAAGGTCTGTATATTTCTCAATACTCTATAGATGCATTTATGAATGTGTGTGTGTGTGTGTGGTGTGTGATTGTGTGTGTGTGTGTGTGTGTGTGTGTGAATACATGAATAAATGGATACATGCATCTTCCTATGTGTATACAATATGGTTTTACAATATGTGTGGATGTGTGTGTGTGCATAGCCATTGGGCTTCGTTTGCGCATGCATACTCATGTGAGCATGTGCTTTTTTATTATTATCGGGGTAATGAAGTGACGTGGGTGGGTCGGTGGGTCGGCGGGTGGCTGGTGGTGGTGGGGGGTCGTCGTGCCAAATTCACCTTAATATTGTAATCTAATAACAGTATTACTCACAATGTCTGTAAGAGATGAGGGCGTACACTTAACCAAACACACGCACGCACACACACACACACACACACACATCCACACACATCCACCTCCTCCAAACCTACTCATTTCCATTTTAATATTTCCCTCTATTTCTGATACCTCCAATGCGTCTCTCTCTCTCTCTCTCTCTCTCTCTCTCTCTCTCTCTCTCTCTCTCTCTCTCTCTCTCTCTCTCTCTCTGTCACTCTCCCTCTCTTTCTCTCTGTCTCTCTCTCTGTCTCCCTCTCTGCGTTGTAGCAGCGAGCGGTGGGGCCCTCCACTCAAGGCGAGGAGGGGCTCAGCAGGCATTACCATACTGTATGCCGCCCAGAATGCACAACCTCAATAATGGACCCTGTCACTGAAAACAAATCACAGGCGGCCGATCGGTGGCGGCGCAACGCCGTGCAAAATTCACATTCCATTCCATCCCGGGAATTAACTTGTGATCCATTCTCAATCTATATATATTTATATTTATATTTATATATAAATATATCCCAGTAATTTGGGCAACCCTAGCGGGGCCTACTTAAGCTTTCCGAGGTGGTGGACGCGTCGCAAAACAATTTGTTTTGAGGTGGATTACATTACGCTCAGGACGAACGCCGCATTTGACCACGGGACAGAGTAACGAAAACAAACCTAATCGGACTCTTCAATTTCACGGTGACACAGCCCGGCGTAATGAGGTGACACCCGGACAACTGCGCCCGCCCTGCATACTTCAATGGTGTCTGTGATGTAGAAAGAGATCCAATATTGAGTAGGGGGTTGGGGGGTGGGGGGGGGGGGTTGTCAAAGTCATTATGTCGGGGATGTGGTTGCCACGTTTCCCTTCTCTGGCCACCGTTGTTGACACACAGAATATAATTTCTCCGCGGCTTTGCTATCAGAGCAATTTCAAAAGTTTGCTAAGGGCAAATTCTAGCCTCAAACCCGGCTAGGTATCTGAAAAGATGGACGAGATGTGAAAATCCTTCTCAGTCTTCAGGACATTTCAAGAGCAATGGTGGCAGTGTTAGTGTTTGATTGTTTCATTGTGAGGTCCATTGTAATGGTAGAGCAAACAGGGTTACTGCGTTCTTTTCTACCCTAAAATCCTAATCCCAAAATGTTCATGTTGCAAAACATCAGTTCACTGACTGAAATCGTTGTAAGGCACAATTTAGTTTGAGGAAATGTCCCTGTACACATAAGACAAGACAAGGAACTGTGTCATGATTTACATATGAATTTATCAATGCTTTCGGAAATTAGCATGTCTTAGGAATTCTTTATGAAGATCGTTTGAGGCACACTTGAATGAATGATAATATGTAATCAACTTTGAATGGTTCCGCTTCTTCATATACTTGAATACAATGAATACAAAGTATGTTTTATTCACGTCTCTATTGCGAGTCAAAAGATACATGAAATTAAATAAACATGACAAACAATATTTGTTTTCTATATGCTATTCATTTGATGGTGCATAATGCTAAGGTGGAAATAATTAATAGTTCATATCTTAATTGAATAAACAGCACCCACAGTGAGCGAGAGTGAAATGAGGAAGGAAAAGTTTGTAGATACTCAAAAACTCCTCTCCTAATGGCCAAGTAAAACCCTTCACCTCAGCTTTAGTGAATATACAGCTATAGCCTTCCTTCTTATGATGCCCGGGTGGTTGCCAGGCATCAGCCCTGTGATGGACAGACACAACAGGGCCTCTCGGACCTCTCATGTAGCAGACGTCAAACAGTGAAGGAGGGGGTCACATCAGGACCACAGCGGTGGTTGACGTTGATCAGAAACTTCAGTGGGGCCAAAGTTTACTCGTCTCTTCACACCTGTCAAGGCCTCTGATGGGCAGGCCCTCCTTAAACATGGAAAAAACAAAAACCCTGGTATTTTGCCCCATTTTCCTTCAGGAAATCCCACTATGTGTTTTATGTGGGATTACAGCTCTGACAGTGCAGACATCTTCTGTTTATTATTGAAGGGGAACATGAGATGAGGAACTCTGAGAGTGAACTCTGAAGTAAAACAACAAGCAAACAAACAAAGAAACATCCCCCCCCACACCCACCCAAACACACTCAAACTCATGTGAAATTCATCGGTTTCTGTTCAGGAAGATTCATTATTAATTCAGCTTCATGGGTGCTTTAGCTAAACCCAAAAGACCACTGCAACAGTGGTTTGTTTTTGTTTTTTCAGTTGTTCTTTTCATCGCGGGACATATCTCACTTTGATTACAACTATACATTCAAGGATTATGTAGAATCTTCAACAGCAATGACTCACTTAATAAATTAGCTTTTAGATTTGGTTAAGATTTCTGCAGTTAGTTATTTAGCTATCTTTCTTGGCTCTGGTTGATTTGGCCTCCTGTAACATTGACATTGCGGAGTTAGTAATGTATCTTCAGTTCAGGAGTATTTCCATGAGCACATATTGGTGACAGAACATTGTTCAGTCCATCTATAGTCAATAAGTAGACATGACAAAGTAGACACTACAGAATGGAGACGAGGCAATATTTTCTTTATCGACCTGTTTTAGAATTCTTGTTATTTAATTAGTAAGATAAGTTATTTGTACAGCCGAACAAGATGGCTCAGCGAGCTATTTCTCTGTTTTAATCGCTGTTTTTATAGTACATTTACTGTGCTCGATGCCCGGCATGGTGGACGCGGACGCGCCGCGGGGCTCCATTGTTTACACAAGAGATCAGCTGCTGAACCTCCGACTGTGTGGTGGGGCCGGCAGGAGACCCGACATCCCCAGGGAGCTGAGGAGGAAATACCGGGGCTGCAGGCCGGGAGGAGAAGACGGCTAAAGAAGAGAAGATATCGAGGATGTATCTCCCGTCCATCGTCATGGGGAACGTACGATCTCTGGTGAACAAGATGGACGAGTTAACATCACTCACAAGGAGCGAGAGTGTGTTTCGGGAGGGTGCTTCACAGAGACTTGGCTGCATGACAATGTTCCGGACACTGTAGTGGACTTAGCCAGCTTTCAGCTGGTGCGGGCGGACAGGAGTTGCAATGAAAGCGGCAAGTTTACATGAACAACAGATGGTGCAACCCTGGACACATTACAGTGAAGGAACGTGTGTGCAGCCCGGACATCGAACTGCTGGCAGTGAGTCTCCATCCATACTACCAGCCCAGAGAGTTTACCCAGGCCATTGTTATTGTTGGTACATTCCTCCCGCGGCTAATGCGTCGCGGGCTGCTGACGTCATCAACTCCGTGACCGCGCGTCTACAGACACTGCACCCAAGCGCGTTCATATCAATATCGGGTGATTTTAACCATGTCACTCTGACATCAACCCTGCCCACATTCAAACAGTTTGTGGACTGCAAAACCAGGGAAAATAAAACACTGGACCTGCTGTATGCCAATGTTAAGGAGGCATACAGCTCCACAGCTCTCCCTCCTCTGGGCAGATCAGATCACAACCTGGTCTACCTGAGGCCCCTCTATAAACCTGCGGTTCAGAGGCAACCAGTGGTCACCAGAACTGTACGGGGGTGGTCTCAGGATGCAGAGGAGACTCTCCAGGTCTGTTTTGAGCTGACAGACTGGGATGTTCTCTGTGATGGACATGGGCAGGACATAGGCGGACTCACAGGATGCATAACGGACTATGTACAGTTCTGCACAGATTGTGTGATCCCGACTAAGACTGTGCACTGCTTCCCCAACAACAAACCCTGGGTGACTCCAGGCATCAAGGCATCACTGAACAGGAAGAAAGCGGCCTTCAGGAGTGGAGACAAGGAGGAGATGAAGAAGGTGCAGAGAAAACTGAGGGAAAAGATTACAGAGGGCAAGAAGAGCTACAGAAGAAAGCTCGAGAGGAAGCTTCAACAGAAGAACCTCAGGGAGGTGTGGAGTGGCATGAGAACCATCACTGGCCATGGAGCAAAGACCATCCAGGGGAGGGAGGGAAACCTGGATGAGGCCAAGTTCAACCTGTTCTTCAACAGGTTTAATGATGTGGCTCCACTCCACCCTCCCCCCAGCACCTCCTGTGACGCTCTCCCTCCCGCCCTCCCCTCTCTCCTCCCTTCTCCTCTCCTCCCTCTCCTCTCTCCAGGGCCAATCACCATCACGGTGGAGGATGTGAGATGTGAAGTCAGCAGACTATGCCCAGGCAAGGCCGCGGGGCCGGACGGCCTCAGCCCCAGAGTGCTCAAGGTGTGTGCGACTCGGCTGTGCGGTGTCTTCCAGCACATCTTCAACCTGAGCCTGAGCACGACGACCGTCCCTGTCCTGTGGAAAACATCATGCCTGGTTCCTGTCCCCAAGAAAAGACACGCAAGCAGCCACAGTGACTACAGACCTGTGGCCTTGGCCTCACATGCGATGAAGTCGCTGGAGAGGCTAGTCCTGAAGCACATCCGTGCACTAGTCGAACCATCACTGGACCCTCTGCAGTTCGCCTACCAGCCCCGTATTGGAGTGGAAGACGCCATCATCTACCTGCTGCACAGGTCTTATTCTCACCTGGAGGAGGCAGGCAGCGTTGTGAGAGTCACATTCTTCGACTTCTCAAGCACTTTCAACACCATAAAGCCTGCCCTGCTTGGGACTAAGCTACTGGACATGCAGGTGGACACTCCACTAGTGGCCTGGATTACTAACTACCTCACAGGTCGGCCACAGTATGTGAGGCTGCAGAGCAACATGTCGACACGATAGTGAGCAACACGGGAGCACCTCAGGGGACAGTCCTGTCTCCCTTCCTGTTCACACTCTACACCTCAGACTTCAGATACAGCTCACAGTCCTGCCACCTGCAGAAGTTTTCGGATAACTCTGCCATTGTGGGCTGTATCAGCAAGGGGCAGGAGTCCGAGTACAGGAGTGTGGTGGACAGTTTCGTGGAGTGGTGTGGACTAAATCACCTGCAACTCAACATCTCTAAGACTAAGGAGTTGGTGGTGGATTTCAGGAAGCAACCGACTCACCCGAAACCAGTCAGCATCAGGGGGACCGAGGTGGACATTGTCGAGGAATATAAGTACCTGGGTGTTCACATCGACAATAAAATGGACTGGACTAAAAACACAGAGGCCCTGTATAAGAAAGGTCAGCAAAACCATGTTGCAGATGTTCTATCACTCTGTGGTGGCCAGCGTCATCTTCTACGCTGTTGTGTGCTGGGGCAGCAGGGTGAAGGCAGCCGACGCCAACAGACTCAATAAGCTCATCAGGAAAGCGGGTTCTGTCCTGGGAGTGGAATTGGAGTCTTTGGTAGAGGTCTCGGAGAGGAGGATGCTGAGTAAACTACTGAGTATTATGGACAACGCCTCCTATCCCCTGCACACCACACTGGTGTCATACCAGAGCACTTTCAGCCGTAGACTGAGATTACCGAGGTGCACCACAGAACGCCACAGGAGGTCCTTTCTGCCTGTGGACATCATACTCTATAACTCCTCCCCCCTCTGCGGGAAGGACAGTTGAAATATAAGACAATGAACACAGCAATATAATGTGCAATATTACCTCTCAACATCATGTGCATTTTTCTCAGTATCACATGCAATATTAATATTACTATCATGTGCAATACTCTCAATATCATGTGCTATATTATTATATTAATATTATTGATGTTATCTCTAAATATTACCTGCAATACTACCTCTCATCTCCTCTCATCATCGTGTGTAATATTCTTAATGTCATGTGCAATATCTCTTCTACATTACCTTTAAACATTATGCATCTTCATACGTCCTCTTACCATTATTATTATTATTATCATCACAGTTGTATTACACTTCAATTATGCCAAATTGTTTTCGCAGACTGAATACCTTATCTTGCCTATCTCATTTTATATTTCACCTATATTTTTATTCTACTAGGACTGTACATTTGTAAATCTTTTTTTATTATTCTGTTTATTTCTCTATTGTTTTACTGTATTGCTATGCAACCTGGCACAAGAATTTCCTTCGGGATTAATAAAGTTCTATCTTATCTTATCTTATCTTATACAGTATGTTGTTCATATTGAAAATTACAAATGCAGTTTGGAAAGGCCAAATCTAAATCCAGGTAAATACTATTACTAAGCATGGAGTGGAGATGGCGATTATTTCATAGCTGACACCTGGCATCTAACAGGGAGTCTAATACTAGACTCTCTTCCCTTTCATAACTTTTACAAGGTGTTATTGACCTCAAATGCTTGGTCACTAAGCAATGCACATGGTGTGACGGTTTCGGCCGTGCCTATGTATTTTCTATATGTCTCGGCCGTGTCTCCGGGCTCACTGTGTGTTGGTGGGGCGTGGCTCCGGACTCCGGTGCTGCCCCAGCGTCATCAGCTGCACCTGAGCTGCGTTCACACCTGCCATCTATCTGCAATCAACCACAAGATAAGAACCCCGGCTTTCCACCCACTCAGGGCCAGATCATTGATTCCTCCTGTATATCGTGACAGAATGATCTGGCCAAACATGGTCTCAGACTCGGAGTCCGCCGGACTACGGAAGATACTCGTCAGCCAGGGCGAGTTGCAGCAACTATTCAACCAGCTCACCAACCAGATAGCCATGCTCGCTACTCACCTCATCCCACCAGTCTCCCCAGCTCAGCTTGCTTCCCCCGATCCCTCACTTCCATCTCCAACACCCTTCCCGGTTGGACCGCAGCAGCATCCGTTTCCCGCTGCTGGGTGGCAGCCATCCCCGGTACCAGTCCCGGTTGGACCGCAGCAGCCTTCACTCCCTGCTGCTGGGTCGCAGCCATCCCCGGTCCTGGTTGGACCGCAGCAGCCTTCACTCCCTGCTGCTGGATCGCAGCCATCCCCGGTTCTGGTCCTGGTTGGACCGCAGCAGCCTTCACTCCCTGCTGCTGGGTTGCAGCCATCCCCGGTACCAGTCCCGGTTGGACCACAGCAGCCTTCACTCCCTGCTGCTGGGTCGCAGCCATCCCCGGTCCTGGTTGGACCGCAGCAGCCTCCGTTTCCCGCTGCTGGGTTGCAGCCATCCCCGGTACCAGTCCCGGTTAGACTGCAGCAGCCTCCGGTCCCTGCTGCCGGATCGCCGCCATCCCTGGTCCTGGTCCTGGTTGGACCGCAGCAGCCTTCACTCCCTGCTGCTGGGTCGCAGCCATCCCTGGTCCTGGTTGGACCGCAGCAGCCTTCACTCCCTGCTGCTGGGTCGCAGCCATTCCCGGTCCCGGTCCTGGTTGGACCGCAGTCGCCTTGGGTCACTGCTGCTGGGCCGCAGCCGTCTCCGGTGCCTGGACCACGGCTGCTGCCGGTTCCAGCCGCATCTATCATCGGTCTCCCCGGCTTCTCCCTGCCTGCGCTCCAGCGGCACCTGTGTCCCCGTTCTGACGTCACCGGTGTCCCTGCTCCGACGTCACCTGTGTCCCCCCCCCGACGTCACCTGTGTCCCCCCCCGACGTCACCTGTGTCCCCCCCCCCGACGTCACCTGTGTCCCCGCTCCGACGTCAACCTGTGTCCCCCCCCCCCGACGTCACCTGTGTCCCCGCTCCGACGTCACCTGTGTCCCCCCCCCCGACGTCACCTGTGTCCCCTCTCCGATGTCACCTGGGTTCCCGCTCCGACGTCACCTGTGTCTCCACCCCCTCCAGCCTCCTCTGTGGCTCTGCTTCGCCGCCGGCCACCTGAACGCTGTCCGGACCTGCATGGCTCTTCCGCCCTGCCTCCAGGCCGTCCACCTGAGGGTCCCTGCTCGGCCTCTGCCCTGCCTCCAGGTCGTCCGCCTGAGGGTACCAGCCCGGTGATAGTGGGTCGCCTGGAGGCTCCCGTTGAGGGGGGGTACTGTCACGGTTTCGGCCGTGCCTATGTATTTTCTATATGTCTCGGCCGTGTCTCCGGGCTCACTGTGTGTTGGTGGGCGTGGCTCCGGTGCCGCCCCAGCGTCATCAGCTGCACCTGCGCTGCGTTCACACCTGCCATCTATCTGCAATCAACCACAAGATAAGAACCCCGGCTTTCCACCCACTCAGGGCCAGATCATTGATTTTGTCTGTATGGATCGTGACCCGGCTCCAGCCAGCCTGCTCCTCTCCCTGCCTGCCTGCTTGCCTGCCTGCCTCTCATATAAATAAATATTCTTTGTTCCTATACTCCGAGTCTGGGTCTTGCGTTTGGGTCCTCCTGTATATCGTGACACATGGTTTATGAGTCTCCAAAGTAATCACTCAATATTTTAGACACTATGGTTAGTAGTAGCTCATGGGCACCTGACAATTATTTCTATCTGCTATAGTAATTTTATGATAATAGAAACAGGACACTATTGTCACCATAATGCCACTGTTACCATTACCATAATTGTAAAACCATAAAATGTAAAACCATGAAAACAAACAATACCTACTCAGTCCTGATTACATCAACATATGTTGATAGTCACACTAATCTCACACTCCATGTGCACAATATATATCCCATTCTCCTTCCACAACCTGAACTGATGTTTCAGTCTATCAGCTTTCTGAATGACAGAGTAGGCCTAGGTCAAAGCAACACTGATGGTATGCTTCACTTCAGATTCATTATTCTACGTTATTAATTTGCCCTGTGGTCTACCAAATTCACTAAGGAGTTTATTGCCGCAGTCTCTTTAAAAAACAGTTATTGAGTTTACAACAATAGAATGTTCAGTGTTCAAAGTTGTTCAAATATATTCTGATTTATTTAATGCACCATAATCATTACTTCAACCCTTTTTGACCCTGGCAAGGAATATTAGGTACTAAAATATTTTTCTTAAACATTATCAATTGTGTTAAATGTTATGTTATGTTCAACATGATTGAAACTAGAAAATGCATTACCTGCAGAAAATATGCAGAATGCATTTTCTCGTATGTTCAATAAAGATTCATAGTTTATGTTTTTTGTATTGAAATGTTAATTGTTGGAATGTGTTTGAACCATTCGTCCACCACAACTTCCTACATTATGACGTCACCTGACTTGGATCTCATTGTAAATTAAATTGGAGTTGTAACATAAACAACCAATGCTTTAAACATTACTTATTATTGATGTTTTTAGGCTCCATAGCTCAATGGAAGTCTATGAGATGAAGGAAAATACGAAGTGGGGATAAACTAAAACTGAATCTCATATATAAAATATATTGAAAAGCTGTAGAAATGTCAAAATGTGGTTGTGGAGTGTGTGTTTGGTGGCTGGTTAGAGTGGGTGGGACTGCACACTGGAGGCCATCAACACACACACACGAGAGAGAGAGAGAGAGAGAGAGAGAGAGAGAGAGAGAGAGAGAGAGAGCACTAGCATGCTAGCTTTCACCACCTGCTCTGCTCATTCAGTTGTTAATTTCCTCAAAACTCTGCAATAAACTGGATCATTCACCATCTACCTGCGTCTTTGTGTTTGAGGAGCCCTTAAAAGCGACTTTTATGTGGCGTGTAGTAAAGCCACTGCTACAGTGGTGATTTGTTGGATGTTTGAATGTTTGGTGTTTGAAGTTTAGGTTTAAAATCGACTGGGTTGTGAAGTCTGAAGTAGGCTAGGTGAAATCTCACAGAAATGGCCAGACTGCTTTGTAGTCCAATCATTGACTTCCATTCTAACATTTCATGTTTAAAAGTTATAAAAGTTAATATTTTAAAAAGTTTTCAATATTTAACAAATTGAAATGACAGCCCGTGATTCCAAGCCAAGATTAACATTTTTAAATTTTAATTGAGTCTCTCAGATACAATTTGTGGGAAGAAATAGGTGCCAAAGTGTGAAGAATAATAAAGAAAATAATAAAAATAAGCCTAAGATGAACATAAACGGAACCCTGCCAAACAGCACTCACCTAATGTCTGAAGAATAAAGCCCATCCACTAGGGTGGAAAGTAGGGCTGAAACAATTCCTTGAATAACGCAAGTAACTCGATTCCTAAAAATCCTTCGTTTCATGCATCGTTTAATCCATATTCATGATTCAAGAAGTGTATTCGTCACATAAACATACAGGATGTGCAATGAAATGAAAAAATGGCGATGCCCAGCGGAATGTTCAACAGAACAATACAATCCAATATTGAATTGGAAGGATCAGAATCAGAATATCCACGACTATTTACAGCAGAAAGAGATTTACAGATGATAAATAAC
>PIJE02000285.1:321901-406957 GCA_002895965.2 Coryphaenoides rupestris | reverse complement strand
TCGAATAACCCACACTATTGACAGTAATTTACGGCCAAAATAGCAGGCTTTACACTTTACTGGACAGTAGTGACTAAAACCAATCATAATCAAATGCAGGAGCAATTATGTAATATGATAAAGAGTAGATATATTTATATAGTCTTACAGTTACAACCGGCCCTTTGAGGGCAACTATAATGCTGATGTGGCCCGGGATGAAATTGAGTTTGACACCCCTGATTTACAGTATTTACAGCCAAAATAGCAGGGTTTTTGTTGTGTGTTTGGTGGCTGTGTGTGTGTTTGGTGGCCAGCCACCAGCACACACACCCAGAAAGCGCTAGCATGCTAGCATGGTACCATCTGCTCTGCGTACCATACATCCTGTGTTCAGGGTGAGGGGTCTGGAGCTGTGTCTTCACACCCTGACGACCTGGGGCCTGGCGGTTTGGAAGTCCAGGATCCAGGCGCAAAGATGGGTGTTCAGACCCAGCTCAATCAGTTTGCCAGCCAGTCTGCTGGGAACTAAGGTGTTGAAAGTCAATAAACAACATTCTCACATAGCCCCCTTCCGACTGTCAACATGAGAGCGGGAGCTGTGTATTACCTGGGAGACAAAATCGTCTGTGGATTTGTTTCGCCGGTAGGGGAACTGCAGCGGATCCATGGCGGGAGGTAAGAAGGCACAGATGTAGTCCTTGATCAGCTTCTCAAAACATTTCATGACCACAGAGGTGAGGGCCACCGGTCGGTAGTCATTCAGGCATGCTGGAGAGGCAGTCTTGGGCACAGGGAAAATAGTGGACCACTTGAAGCAGGCTGGGACCACAGACTCAGCCAGGGAGAGGTTGAATATTGTGGTGAACACTGGAGCAAGTTGTTTAGCACAGCTCAGGACCCTGCAGCTTTCCTGGTGTTCACCCTCATCAGAGCCCTCCGCACATTGTGCTCTGTCACAGAGAGTGTGCTAGTCCCTAGCAATGGAACTCACTTCAGGTACGGTCCCGCAGTGTTGTTCCTAGCCTCGAACCAAGCATAGAATGAGTTCAGATCGTCCGCTAGGGATGCATCAGCCCTCACAGTGGGGGTTCTGCCCCGGTAATCCGTCAGTCGGTAGCCCTTGGCATAGGCGTCTGGTGTAGCGCTGCTCCATCTGCGTCTCCACTCTGTCTTTATACCTCACCTTCACCACTCGCCGGAGTCTGTAGGACGCCGCTTTATATTCGTCCACATGGCCGGATATGAGACCGAAGTTCTCATATCCTCAGTTCTCAGGCAGCAATACTGGCGTTCAGGGCGTCATGGATAGATCCAACGGCCTGGTGGTATGGCACAAGTGCTGGCGTTTTCAGGGCGATCATGTGATAGATTCCAGTCGGCCCATTGGTTTTCTCGCGATTTTGGAAAGGATCGTCAGCTTACTAAATCCATGCGGGATTGATGTCTCGCTCTCGCTATCAGTGGATGCATCAGTGGCAGTGCTACTCACAGCATCCTTATCGTAATGCGTTTGGCTCTTGCGGGTGGGGTTAAACTCTGTTGGAAATCACCTGGGGCTGGATCGGAACACTTATCCCAGTGTATATCCCAACAGGTTTGCTCATGGCATGCCCATTGGACATAATGTCATCTGGTGTTGGTTCGACCACGCAATCCCTCTCCTAGCATTCGTCCTCACGTCGAACTACTTGCCTTCCTCCACGTCGACTATTTCTTGGTCAGTGATCTTTCTTTATTGAGGTTGTTCCGCTCTTACAACGTTTGGTGTGTCCGCCTGTGTTAGGTGCTCACGGCTCTCGTAGTAGCGGCGGAAGATTGCGTTAATGGGTGACCGTGCTCTGAAATGTCTCTTCTAGTTGGGGTACCTGTTAGTAACTGTGTAACCTGCTCATATCGTGAGATCGCCAGGTTTGCCCCAGGATTGCGCGACGAAGAACGCAAAGAAGGCTCGTTTTTCGCTCAAATCTTAAGTATCCTCTTTTTCTTTTAGCTCTCGCTTCGCTGTGTCATTATTGCAGGAACCCTCCGCTCCCCCTAAAATGTAATTCTACCTGTAGTCTTCCAGTTCCCTGTGTTCTCCCTCAGGAATTTTTTTTCAGGGACCTCGGTGGTACGCACGGAAGAATAAGGCCCTAATACAGTCGAAGAAGAGTCGCTGTTCTCCGTTCTCTCTTCCGTGGCTTCACTCCTCTACTGTCTCCTTCGACTTCCACTGTTCTCTTCCCCTAGAATTTTTTTCAGGCCTGGTGGTACGCACCGAAAAAACCCTAAACAGACGAGGCGCGCGGGAATGTCGGCTTTCCGGTCAGATGGCGCAGCAGGCGGTTTGCAATTTATATTTGCGTTCAAATTTTTCCAGATTTTCGATGTTTGCCTTTATTTTTTTCGACTGGTTCAGCTTCAGTTGGACCAACGTCGTCAACGTCGATGTTTATGCTTGAGCTAACTTTACTCGAGCCTCCCCCCCCCATCTGCCCCCTATTACTTCTCTCTCATCTGCATTTCTCACTTCTCCCACTTCTGTCCCTCTCCCTTCTTCCCCATCTGTATTTTTCCTTGGCTCCGGAGTTTTGGAGAAAAACGTTAATATATTTGGTTGTTAGAGTTTTTTCTCTTTTTAGGCGGCGCCATGCTCACGTTAGCTAACCTTCATCCCGTAGTGTGATACTCTTGCGCGTTTCCCAGGCAACGACAAAGAGGTTGACTCACGTTTCGGAACAGCGCCGCACAGAGACTCCCAAACGCAAATGATTATTGATTTCCGAATGAATGGATATTTGGTGTTATTTTTGGCCTAAAAAAAAAAAGAAAATAATAATAATAAAAAAAAAGATTATTTGTATTTCTTTATTTTTTTTGGCCTGGCGGGGGTTCTCGTTGGCCTGGCGGCCCGCCAGGCCTGTACTATTATAGGGGAAACACTGCAGTCGGACAAATGACTTGATCTGGCACCAGCAGGGTCAGCCATGTTTCCATCCGACAAAAAAACATTACAGTCGCTTATGTCCCATTGGAATCGAATCGCCCTAATATCATCATCTGGACATTAGCTAGAAGGATGCTGGGCAGAGGTGGAGGGTGGACCTGGACTTTTAGCCTGTGCTTTTACCCTGCCCGGTGTTTCCTTCTTTGTTTCCCTGGGGACGCATCGCCGCTGTTGTTGTGATTTGCTTGTACGATTTCGGCCGGCCACTCGGGATCAATGTAAAAAGTATCCCAGAACCTTTGTTGTAGACCAAAGAGGTGTATCTCGCTGTTTTTTGTATGTATGTTGTATGTCGCCGATGCATTTGTGCAAAACAAGACATATATACAAATACAAAAAAAACGCACAATCTCCACAGAGTTACGACGTGACGCCGTCTTTACTTTTTTTAACTACTGGTACACAACCAGTGCCCTGTGTTTAATCCATTTAACTACCGGTATACAGCCGTGTTTTGCACAGATGATTAAATGTCCACATAGCGCCTTTTTCTGCGTGCAATTGTCTTGTGGTCGATTGTTCTCAATGAGCGCAAAAATCTACGCTTATCTTGCGCTTTAACGTGACCGCATCATCTGTTACGCGTATTGCTCTGCCCGAACCTGTTTCTGTTTAAATTCCGCTGTCTGTCCATATCCCTAGACTTGATTAAATGTCCACATAGCGCCTTTTTCTGCGTGCAATTGTCTTGTGGTCGATTGTTCTCAATGAGAAGAGATTGTATGCGCCACTCCGAGTGCTCCGAAAACATACTTTTCAAAAATGTGCTGATGTCGACACCAACACATTTCTTTCGTGTCGAGGGGAGAGGGGAGGATACATTTTAATAAGAACCAATATATGTGTGGGCACGGTCTAATTCCCCACTCATGGATGTATAATAAGCTATAACTAAAAAGCACAGAGTCCTTTGTCATCTCTGATATATGTGCACAGGTGTGTGTGTGTGTGCACCTGTGCAGTGGCCTCACTTTCGCTCGCTGTGTGCTCGCGCCCTTGTCGCAGCTCTCTCGGTCTCTCATTGTAGAACATATGCTATCACCATTGCCAAATACCACTAAGATTCATAACCTATCTCTGTTACTCAATAATCATTTCTGCGACTCATGAATTACTCGTCTGTAAATCTCTTCCGCTCTATTACTGTCATCTGTAAATTGCACACCTAAACTGGTCGCTCTCTCGCTCTCTCTCGCATGTTAGACAGTGATCACTTATCTTTGTGCATACGTTACTTCCAAGAACGATGTTCGTCAGTGTCTCTCTCTCTCTCTCTCTCTCTCTCTCTCTCTCTCTCTCTCTCTCTCTCTCTCTCTGTGTGTCTCTCTGTCTCTCTCTCTCTCTCTCTCTCTCTCTGTGTCTCTCTCCTCTCTCTCTCTCTCTCTCTCTCTCTCTCTCTCTCTCTCTCTGTCTCTCTCTCTCTCTCTCTCTCTCTCTCTCTCTCTCTCTCTCTCTCTCTCTCTCTCTCTCTGTGTCTCCTCATTCTCTCGATCGCTCTATGTCTCTCTCTCTGTCTCCCGCTCTATATCTCCCTGTCTCTCTCTTTTTCTCTCTCTCTCTGTACCTCTCTCTGTCTCCTCGTTCTCTCTATCGCTCTGTCTCTCTTTCCCTCTCCCTGTTTCCCTCTCTCACTCTCTGCCTCCTCTCTCTGTCTCTCTGTCTCTCTCTCTCTCTCTCCCCTCTCTCTCTGTCCTCTCTCTCTCTGTGTCTTTGTGTCTGTTTTGAAGGGACCAGGAGCAGCCCGGGCGAGTTAACTAATAACTTGGCTCTCCTCAGAACTCTCGTGCTGAGCGCCCCTCTACGCCGCCACTATCTGCTTCATACTGTAATACTGTTTGCTGGCACCCACTGGAGTCATCCCGACTGAGTACTTCTCTGTTTCCCGAGCGGACAGGACGGAAGAGTCAGGGAAATACAAGGGTGAAGGGGTTTGCTTCATGACCAACAACAAGTGATGTAATCCGAAGGATATTAAGACTCTTTCTCACTCCTGCTCGCGAACCTGGAGCATCTGACGATCTCTTGCGTCCATTCTATCCCCGGAGTTCAGTACGGTCATCATTACAGCCGTCTACATCCCACCACAAGCGGACACACGTGCATACTATCGGACCTACATGATCTAAACAAAGAGATAGTACGGGGAGGTAGTGACGAGGGAAGTAAAGCGGTGGTCCGACCAAATTGATGTGATATTCGGGATGCCATGAGCGACTGTCGACTGGGACATGTTCGATCCAGTTCCAGTGACATCAGCGAGTTTACGGGCATAGTGACGAGCTTCATAGCAACGCTAGCGGACACCATCATCCCCACGGTTAAGGTGAGATCCTTTCCGAATCAAAAACCGTGGGCCGATGGATCTATAGTATATTTTTCTCCTGGTCCTTATTTTAAATAGGTCATACAAATTATCGATAATTATCGATATCGACCGATATGAAACACTTATATCGTGATACAGTTTTCAGCCATATCGCCCAGCCCTACCTGGAGTCATGTGGTGTATGGGGCATAGGACAACAAAAATACTCCCATTGTCCGAGTGTTCGTGGTTCGCTCGTCACAGTATTTTGAGGATGGCAACCTCAGACACTGCAGTCATTTACAAGCATTTATACACAAATTGCCCTCCAGATGCATAAGTATATACCTAATGTTTTTTCAGATATCTTATCGTCATTTAAAGATGTTTGAAATTTGCCAACACAATTTCCAAAAACAAGGCAATAATAACTTCCCTCATGCTGCGCATGCTGTTGCTATGGTCTATTTGGCACGATAACAGCTTCTGGGACTGGTTATAATATCTTTGGCCACACGAAGTTAGAAGTAAAGTGACTAAGTGTTAAATATTATTGTGGAGAAAGTCTGTAAATCCATTAATATTTAAATAGGCAAAGTGCTTTGATCTCACAGTAACTCATCAGTGTTAACTATTCAGACTTCAGCAGTTTTTGTAAATCTGGGGTATTGGAAAATTACCATGAGGGTTTAGGCAACAGGGTTTAGGTGGGGTTTTTTTGTGGGGTTTTGCGCCCCCCCAAAAACATTGTTATCACCAGCCACCACTATAATGCAGTCTGTCAGTGTAACTTTCACACCGTCACAACGAGAGCCACTTCTCCTCACCCCTTGTGTGTCCTTTAGTTCCCAGCTATGTAACGGGTGTATGTTGGACCCAAACGCAGCACAGCAAACAACAGGAACGATTGGCTGTAGCATGTAGAAGCGAAGAAACAATCTGGCAGTGAGTGAGTGAGTGGGAAGGACGAGCTTATGTCGTGACTTCATTGGTAAAGAGTCCGGGTGGAGATGGTGTGGCTGACGTAATATTTACCAATTCACAGCATCTGTTGTTTCTACCTTGGTGTGATTACATGTTCACATAAAGCAGAACTGGTTAAACCGAACACGCAGTTGCCTAAAAAGACGGAGGACAGTGGACAGCCGCAAGCTGTACTATTTTCTTCGGTAAAATCATCGTTAGTAAATCCTCCACATACAACAGTCAGAGAGAACTCATGAACATGTTAATTTGGCACAGGTAAGGCAAGGCACGTTTATTTATAGAGAACCATTCAAACACAAGGCTATTCATAGTGCTTTACAACTGAAAAGATGAAAAGGAGAAATGTAAGTTGGAGTTGGAGGCTGCTGTCTACTGCTTTTTCAGAGAGAGCTGTGAATATGAAAGCATGGATGAGTTTTTCCAAGTCTCGGTAAATGCCATTCCCTGGCACTACGGTGTCCTTCAAACGCAAGGAGCATCTATCAGTCTTTAATGTCCACAAAGGCCAGGAAGTCAATACATGTAGAAGCCAGTGCTGCCGACTAATCCCGTCATTCCTCTCTGCCTTGTGTTCCTGAGCGACGTGAGGCGACGTGATCCCTATCGCTTATAGGTCTAAAACGGGAGAAATCCTCCCTTCGGAAGGCGGTAGTAAAAACAAACAGCGGTATGAAACAATGATACGTCCCCACGACACTCGGGGGAGGCTCGGGTTGCACACCGACTCCCTCTTGTCTCAAATGTTTTCCAAATATGCCCCAGCCCTCCATGATCCAGAGGTCACCCAACGTAACCTCCTCCCTCCCCCAGGGGTGGTGGGGGGGGGTGGTCAATCAAACGCTGGGGGATTATATTTGGAGTATGGATGGAATATGACGCTCGACAACAAACACGCAGAGGTATTCCACTGTATGGCTCCAGTACGAATGACAGAGAGGGGGGGGAAAGATTTAACCTTTATGTTTAGATTCTATTATTGCTTATTTGGTTTGATAATATGCAGATTAAATGAACCTTTTATTGATAAATTTAGATTGTGTCTCTTATTTGTGCGCCCTTGATAAATGCAGCGCTATCTTCCATTTTTGTTTATCGGGTGTCTCTTCCAACACGGGATGACGAAAAAACAGTTGGCACTTTGTCTTGGCCGCACAATGCATGAAAGAAGAAGTGGCACAGATCCTGCTTTGTGTGTCGGGTCATGGTAAGTGTTTTCCGAGCGCCAACAGCTTGTAAACAGGACAGTGTAGAAGGGCCGTGTTTTTACGACCAACAGCTTGTTACCAGACGGGGAAAAAAAAAAAACCAGAGCCCGAAGTAAAAAAAAAAAAAAAACGAGTGGGCTGCATTCTGCACTCTCTCTCTCTTCTTCACACAATTTACCCGTTGTCTGTCGAGGGATTTCAAGCCACGATCCTTCACACGAGTGAACCTCAAACTATTTCCAAACAACTCCCTGTTCGCAAGCGGGCTGATATATTGGTGTCCTTTTTCCTCGCTCTTTATTCGTTATTTTTTTCCCTCCACACAACATTGGGGGTTTGCTGGAGTGTAGGAAAGCGAAGAAATGTCAGGTTTGTTTTTTTTTGTCCGTCCGTCAGGTCTGCCAGATAACTCGTCCCTCTCCCTCCACCTAATAACCGACACAACCGACCCCGGTAGGGCCTCGTGGCCGCAGGTTGCCCTGTTGTTTCACATCACACACACTAACTCAGAACCTCGGCCTTGTTGTTGCCCAAGAGAAATTCCGAATGGGGGGGGGGGGGGGGGGGAGGTCTGGGAGAGGGGTTATTTTTTGTTTAGGAAGTTCCCTCACTTAGTGAATGACCCAGAAGTGTCAGCCATGATAATGACTGTTCGAATTCTCCAAACGCTAAGGAAAGTGCTTCACTGCTTCCTTTCATACCTCCAATTAATATATTGAAGATTGTGCTTTTTGTACTCCCTCTTCGGCATGATTGTAGTTTCACACAGCAGACCCCACATCCATAACATTCGGCGTCACATTATGATGTATCTTTAGTGAAAGTGGAGCCGGATTCTCTTCACATCGCAGTTGTCTTTTCCGAAATCCTTGTTATTTCTCCTTTCCATCTTACCTTGAACTCACAACGGGGTTAAGGTAAAGTAGTTAGGAAAGGACTCGAATGCAGCGTGGCATTACCTCGTTACCAGCGCCTCAGTTTGTTCTGCAATTAGCTGCCATTACGCAGTGCCTTCCATTTAGCACTAGAAGTGGCTAATGGGAAGAAATTTTCCTCTGATCTCTCTCTCCCCACATGGGGGAAGAGACACAATTGAGCCATTGTTTTTTTTCTTCTTACGTTTTATTTTATTTTATTTTATTTCTTTCTTGTAAGCGGATGCATAATGAAGCTTTGCAGGGACACCATCCAAATCTGAGAACGCTCCAGGACTTCAATTCATTCGCCCATAAAAACAAATGAATGAATTCATGGGAAAAATACAATTAAAAGCTGTGAATAGAAAACAAAAAAGTGTTTTTTTTTACACCAGGCAAAAAGACAATATATTATATTATTAACACCTCTATTCCCACCCCTTCCCGCCTGTCCATCCATCTTAGGTGCAAGTGCAACCTCCACGGCAACACCTGTGTGTACGACAAGGGCCGGCTGGGCTGTGAGTGTGAGCACAACACCACGGGGCCCGACTGCAGCCGCTGTAAGAGACATTACCACGGCAGGGCCTGGAGCGTGGGCTCCTACCTGCCAATACCCAAAGGCACCGCCAATATATGTGAGTATTACTGACACGCTGTGGAACTGTGGTCTGTTGTTGTCGTCTTTAGTATGGATCTTAGGATACTGATTTTTGTACTTTCTTTCTGTTGAAATGGAAAACATTTCAATATTCATGTTACAAACATTATAGAATGATATATCAGTGTGTTATTATGACGTTACTTTGTAGGCTATAATTTTATATTTGTATTATGAGATCATTTAGATCTGTTGTGACTGCCATATACTTCAAGTGATACCCAATCAAGTGGGTATAATGACTATATATACACAGCTATAACAAGGCTATACGTGTGCTTCTTTGTCAGGTAATATGCAACATAGGAATCATCATTGCTCGTCAGGCAACCACATCCACATTTAGAAGACATTTGTATTTGTTTATAGTGATTAGGCAATTCACCACACAACATATTCCTTCATTATGAAGCAGCTGGTAGGCAGCTTATCCGCATATCTTAATCCCCCATCACCTGTAAGAGCTAATTTGGGTTCTTCTTTTCATTCCCCCCCCCCCTGCTCTTTTTTCGTCGTCTTCACGTGACCTCTGAGAGGCAGAAGGTGCTCTTTTGCATTATCCCCGCTCTAATCTTGGAGGAGAGTTGAGTCACATTTATCACATCTCATGCCCGAGGTGGGGGGGCTCATTGCCTCAATAAATCTAATCCAACCACGCAGGGATGGTTAGGTGGCCGGCCCCGGCCAGATGGTGGAGAGGTAACCCTCTGGTCCCTCACTCTGGCTGATCTCGCTCTGCAGCCAGTGGCTCTCGTAATAGCAGTCTACTGGGATCAGCTTATGTTTTTTTGTGTTCAGTCTTTTCTTTTGGGGGGTGGGGGGGTCTGCTGAGGTTGAATTGTTGATGCAGTGATGGATTCACCCAGTGTGTTGATTTAGTAGCCATTTCTCCACTGTTCTGTAGTTTTTTTTGTTGCAGAGTTGTTGTGCAGCAATGGTGGTGTTGTGTTGTGGTGGTTTGCTGGACGACAAAAGGTGGATTGTATACACTCATCAGAGCGAGAAGGGGGTTGCTGTGTGTACCTGCGCTTGCATCAGTGCATGCTTGGTGCGTGTTCCATCATATGTGTGTGCCTGTGTGTGTGTGTGTGTGTGTGTGTGTGTGTGTGTGTGTGTGTGTGTGTGTGTGTGGTGTGTGTGTGTGTGTGTGTTTATTTGCAGGCACGCCTGTGAACTCTGAGGATATATTACTTGATTTCCCCCTGCTCCTCTCTCTCTCTCCACGTTATGAGCCTCCTCGCAATGTGTGGTCGTCGCCGGATTGACAGGCCGTTATTAAAAAAAGAAAAAAGGAAAAAAATCCAACACTTGGTCGCATCTGCACTGAACTGATGAAACCTGGCCTAGCCATATCAAGTGTAATATTAACGCCCGTCTGGCAACAGCATAAAATACAATAATGTTGCATACGCCACTGACATAACGATATTGCTCTCTTGTCTTGAATTATCCCCGGTTCTCCGGTAAGTAAAGTGCAGCCCCCACTTTCCCTGCTCCGGCAACATGCCGATTGCCGGCATAATGTGGAGCTCATGTTTCCCTGCGAGGGATATTAAACATACGGCCGTCGTATCGAGACAAATTCGCTGGAACGTGCAAAATGTAATTATGCTTTAATAGCTTTCATCTGTCATCAAGTCCTCCCCCTTAATCACGGGAGTCATCTACCTCACAGGTAGGGACAGGATAGAGAGTGTGTGTGTGTGTGTGTGTGTGTGTGTGTGTGTGGGAAGGGGGTGTTCCATATTCACATCACTGCACGTGCACGGAAATATGCATGTCATTCGTGAGCCTTTACTTAATATCTGGTGGAGCCAAAAATGGAACCTGCATTGCCGGAGGGGTGGGGGGGGGCCAAGCGGTCAGCATGGATGACTGCATGGGAGCCCGGCCAATAGCCAGGCCCCTGAAGCAAGGAGGTGCGGGGGGGGAAGAAGAAATCTCTTTAGACACCTGCAGAGCCGAAGAGGAATCACTGGCGGAATTATGTTGACAGGCCACTTTTGCAGGGGAGTGTCAGTCCGCCTTCCCCCTTTGTGTTGCACAAACAGTTCACAGGTCGGCGGTCATATGCGGCCTGAAATATTCATAGTTCAGGCCGCATATCAATATTCACAGACAGATAGAACGCTTAGAATTTTTGCTCTGCCGTTTCCTCCAAGCACTGGTTCGGGAAGTAGATATGGAGGTGGATATGGGGAAAATGTTCACTCACACGGTTGCTTTGAAAGAATGATGCTGATGGTGAATGATCTCTTTTTATTTCTAACTGCCGTGGCATCAAAGAATGCCAGCAGCTGTTTTTGTTTTGGAGTTTTTTCTGACCGTCCCAAACTGTTGATCAGTTGATTAGATGTTTGCGAACAGAGTAGGAATTGTAATTAAACGAAATCACTGACCGACGGATGTTCAATTCACTCGAGAAAACAATGCAGGTCCTGGATGAAAAATGCGCTTGATTAAAGGGCAAATTCTTCCAGCCAACAACACCAGCAGACCAGAGTGGAGGACGGTCCAAAACCAAGACTTTAATCAGCTGTTGTTGTTGTTGTTGTTTTTTTTTCCAATTTAGGCAAAGGCTGCACTCAAATTTGATCACTTTAAACTTTTCACAGTCTATTCAGCATTCTAGTTTAAATATGGAGCAGCTGGGTCTTTTACATTTACATTTACATTTCAGGCATTTGGCAGATGCTTTTATCCAAAGCGACTTACAAAGAGTACATTTGTTTGAAAAGGACAGCAATATATCACTGTGGTACATAAATATAAGAATCGAGTTAGGTTTCAAAGCATTCATAATTGCAAGGCTAATAGAACTTAAGGTTACATTATGTAACCTGTTTTTTGATAATATGAGTGAGGTATATCGGAAGCACCCCTGGGGTGTGCCCAATCACGGAAGCTCCAATGTCACCACGTCTGTCGTTATGTCCCGCCCCCCTACTTTATAAGTCACTTTATTACATCATTCTGAAGCGAATCTCTTCCACATGCACAGCAAGGAGGGATGTGCGGTGAGATACCTGACTCATATTATCAAAGAACCGGTCAGGTAACCTCAAGTTATTTTTCAAATATTTGCTCAGTATCTCAATATGGGAAGGATATAGACAACTCCTGTATTGCCTCGCACCGAGGGATCAATCAATACAGTAGTGGGCTAAGAAAACCTGAGGGGCATGACCCCTGTAGGTCCAGAGGCTTATCAGACCCAGTAGTAAAGAGTAGGTTATGCTGATAGGCTGGAGATACCAACACTAAGAACCGTATGAGCCAAGCAAGGGGCAGTAAATGTGTGATGCGAGGACCAACTCGCTGCAGCACATAATGTCCTGTACAGGGAAGCCCCTAAATAAAGCCCATGATGTGGCCATTCCCCTGGTAGAGTGTGCCCCAAGTCCCTCTGGGGCCTGCAAACCTCTGCTATTATAAGCTAATAGAATAGCCTGTACTATCCAGTAGGATAGCTGCTGATGGGTTAGAGGTTTCCCTTAAAGGGAGAAGCCCACAAAACAAAGAACTGGTCACCTGTCCTAAGGGTTTCAGTCCTGTCCCGGTAAATACGTAATGCATGTACCGGACACAAAGTATGAAGCCTTCGCAGGAGAGGAGAAGGGTGAAAAGCCAATAACTGCAGAGTAGTTGTGGAGTCCATAACTTTAGGCAGAAAGGTGGGGTTTGGTTTTAAGCACAGCTTAGAAAACCTTGGGGCAAATTGCATGTACGAAGAATGAACCGACAGAGCGTGCAAATCACTTACTCGTTTAGCCGAGGACAGAGCCAGGAGAAGGGCTGTTTTCAATGAGAGAAATGTCATGCCAACAGTGTCCAGTGGTTCGAAAGGCTGTTGTAAAAGAGCCTCGAGAACTAGGGATGCACCGATACCAGTATCCAGTATCCATTATCAGTCCGATACTGTGCTCATGTACTCGTACTCGTTAAACTACTCCGATACAACCGCACCCTTTGGCAACGCAACGTTAACCTTGTAATATTCTTAGCCAAGGAATATTGAAATAAAGAGATGCAACCGAGTTGGCGTTTATGGAGGAAAGGCAGACTGCGCGTATCATCCGCTCCGCAGAGAGGGTGATCGGCTGCAATCTGCCATCTCTCCAGGACCTGTATGCCTCCAGGACCCGGAGGCGTGCGGGAAAGATTGTGGCCGACCCCTCTCACCCCGGACACAAACTGTTTGAAACACTTCCCTCTGGCAGGAGGCTGCGGTCCATCAGGACCAAAACCTCTCGCCACAAAAACAGTTTCTTCCCATCTGCAGTTAGCCTCATTAACAAGGCCCGGGACCCCCACTGACACAGACTCTTATCCCGCCTCCATAGACAGTACACATGACATTAACGCACAGCCCACACCCGTTCCATATTCTGAAAAATCATTTTGTATTGTAAATATCTCATCATTCAGAAATCATACCATTCATACTATATTCTACTTTATTTTATATTTATGCTTCTTGTCGTTTTTGCACTACTTGCTTTTTAATGCTTTTTAACTCTTATTATTATTATTCTTATGTTGTCTGTATGCACCAACAACCACAGCAAATTCCTCGTATGTGAAAACTACTTGGCGAATAAAGCAATTCTGATTCTGATTCTGATTCTGATTCTAATACGACCACTAGCCTCGAGCTACGAAACTCTCTCCTAGCTGGACTCCCTGCCTCCACAATCAAACTTACCAAAATTGTCCTATGGAACCCCCTCTTCCGCGACCCCCACTGGTTCCCGGTAATCCCTCGCATTAGATTCAAGACACTGGTACTGACCTTCATGGCATGCAACGACTCCTGGTTGAGGAACGGAATGCCAATCCATAGCAACATGTGATCAGGTTGGTGACCAGCATGAGGAGGAGGTGCCCGGCCTACTGAGGCTCCTGACGGTGTATTAAATGAATAAAGTGTGAAATTGCCAATGTCTTGTTTGTTCCTTACTGAGAGAGAGTTCAATCATCCAGTCCACCAAACAATTCAGAACAAGAGTGAATACAACAGGAGAATACACTGTTTAGCATTGGCGGAGCAGATAACCTGTCTGCGCATTGACTAGAGTGTGCTACCTACATAGATCACTGTGTCCGCACTATGCGATTCCCAACAAATGCCTCAATTCGAGAGAGAGACACAGAGAGAGAGAGGCAGAGACAGACGAGAGAGAGACAGAGAGAGAGAGAGACAGAGAAGGAGACACAGAGAGAGAGTCAGAGAGAGAGAGAGAGAGACACAGAGAGAGAGAGAGAGAGAGAGGAGAGAGAGAGAGAGGAGAGAGAGAGAGAGAGACAGAGAGAGAGAGAGAGAGAGAGAGAGAGAGAGAGAGAGAGAGGAGAGAGAGAGAGAGAGAGAGAGAGAGCAAGAGAGAGAGACTCAAGACCCACCTGTTCAGAGTTCACCTGGACCCTGCAATAATCCCCCCCCTTCCCTTTCCTAATCCTAGCACTAACTTGCGTATTTGTACGGTATTATTAATAGTACTTAGCATAGTCTAGCATATTGTATGTTCTTAGATGTTGGGAATGCAAATGGCACTTCTGCTCTTATCCCAGCTATTATGCAGGCAGCCGAGCAATTATGAAACTCGTTCTTTTTCAAATATTGGCTCGGTATCTCACTATGGGAAGCGCCCCTGGGCGTGCCCAACCACCGAAACTCCAATGTAACCACGTCTGTCGTTGACAGACAAGTAATGACTGTGACCGCGGGGGTCCCATCCCCCTACCTTATAAGTCATTGTCAGACCCTTATACGTCATTCTTGCTCTCTTCCTCGTGAAGAGCACATCTCTGCACACCTCAGTAAGATTGGATCTCTTTACACTGGCTTAACGGTTCACGGCGAGCCGTCAAGGACTTTGTCGCGGAATGTGGGAGTTTTTTAGGTTAGCCACCGTGTGGTGTTAGCGACGTGCGGACTTGCCCAGGCTTAACACCTATCGGCGAGCCAGCACTTCCGAGCGGTAGTGATAACTAACGTGTTATGAAGAGTTACCACACTTCACCTATCCTTACCAGTTAGTGAAGTTGGTTCAACGGCTGCTCATCCTGACCTGATTATGGCCTCTCCATCACAAGAGAGCACCGGAGCCAAGGACCGCATGTCACCCAGCTTGTGGCTCCATGATTACAGGGAGGCCTGCCTCAGGATCAAACACGCTAGCATGTCCTTCATAACCCCTGTCTCTCTTCTCCTTCCGTCTCTGGGAACGTTGGGAAGGCCCAGGCTACCATATGCCTGAACTGGGGCGACATCATGGAGAATGAATCCTCTGTGCTTCCCCCCTGTTTGAGTCGCTCACCATGACCGAACGGGGCCCGGATGGGAGTGAGGGAGTCTCCTGGACACAGAGTTCACCACTACCGCAGTCACGGAGACGATGACCAGGAAGAAGGAGGTAGATGCTCTTCAGGCCTGCCCGCCTTGCAAGCTGGCACCGACCCCTCTTCCTCACCGCACCTAACGCCCTGGCTTCGCAGCTGCGGAGTCATTGGATAAGGCCTGCCACGTTAGCTAAAGGCCTCCCAAGCCCCCAGCGACGGCCCAGGCAGTGAACCACCAGTCATGGGGCAAGCAGTCATTTGCTGCAGCTGCGGCAAAGCACTGCCCCACCAACCCCACTGGGGAAAGAAGAGGCGAACAACCTCTGGCTCAGCCCCCAGCGCCAGGGAGAACTGGACGTTCATAGATTATTCTGCTCCAGTCCCCCACAGGGTCGCACTCCACTCCCCCAATTAGGAGGAGAGGAACTACAGTGCACTACGGACCCTGTTCTCACTGTGCAGTGACCCGTTGGAGTCCACGCCATGACTGGAGAAGTAGCACATGTTCCAGTGCCCTCAAGTGCAAAGTCCCACCGTCAGCCCCCAGCGAGGGTTTGTCTGAAAGAGGTGGGATTCAAGTTCCACTGTGGCCATCAAACAATGTCCCTTCATGGGCATCGGAAGCATCACTCTGTTCAAATAATAAAACATAAGGGCAGATTATTGTTCGTGTTGTTAGGAAAAACACGAAACACGATTCTCTATAACACTACCAGGGTGTACCGCTGTTCCTCTGGTGGGGAGTAGTCAATGCTCTATAATGCCACCAGGGGGCACCCTCGCTGCACTAGTGGCGAGTTTGAGATAAAAAGATCGTGAATTCTCTATGACGCCAGCAGAGGGCACCCTCACTCCTTTGGTGGAGAGTTTGATCTATTATGGGAACGCTCAACAACGGAGAACTGGCACGCATGCGCAGCTCCCCGGGTGCTCTCTACGGTTCGGAAGCGTTACAGTCTTCAGGTTGCCATAACTCCTCCCAGTTTCAATAGGATCCTAAAGTCAGTGGCAACTGGGAACTGGGCTCTAGTGATCAGGATAGTACTGGCAGAGGAAAGCCTATCATGATTTTACTCCCGGTATTTTCTCATTCCAAAGAAAGGGGGCGGCTTACGTCCGATCCTAGATCTACGCATGCTGAACGGTCACCTCAGAAAGTACACCTTTCGGCTGCTGACACATCCAGTGTTGTCTCGGTTTATTCGTCCAGGCGATTGGTTTACATCAATCGACCTACAGGACGTGAACTTTCACGTTCACATTTTTCCTCATCATAGCATATTTCGTAGGTTTGCGTATCAGGGCATAACCTACGAGTATCTGACAATCCCATTCAGGCTCTCCTTAGCCCCAAGGGTCTTCCCCAAATGTGTGGAAGTAGCTCTCTCCACTACGCAAGGTGGGCATCAGAATCTTTGCCTATATAGATGATTTGTTGACCCTCACAGGAACACGCAGTACGAGACACCACTATAGTGGTAGATCAGCTTTCAAACTTGGTTTCAGAATCAATCTGGAGTATCTATGTCGTCGTCTAGACTCTCTCTCTTACCGGGCCAGTCTATCCATTGGGTCTCATCCCAGAGACTGTGTCCCTGCCGTCACCTCGATTGCAAGGTGACAGTCTAGCTGGAATGTCGCATGGCTCTCCTTCACCGGATAGCCCCCAGCTCCTCTTTTCAGTGTCTGCACACCAATTGGGGCAGTGGCAATGAGGAAGGTGTTGATGACGGACGCGTCACCCTCAGGCTGGGGAACTGTCCACGAGGGAAGGGCTGTAAATATCGTTTGGCCTCTGGACCTTCACCTCACCCACATACATGACCTCGAATTACTAACAGTGTTTCTAGCCCTGAGACATGCTTTGGCTTTCCTTCAGCGTTATCACATCCTGGTCAGGTAAGACAATACTACCGTGGTGGCTGACAACAACCGGCAGGGTGGCATACGCACCCTTCATTTGCACAGGCTAGCCCACAGGCTGTTGATGTGGAGCGATACACACCTTTCATTACGTGCGACCCACGTTCCGGGCGTATTGAACACAGGAGCGGACCTGCTGTCCAGGGGAAACCCTCTCTATGGAGAGTGGAGCCTCCATGCCCAGGTAGTCCAACAGATCTTGCAGAAATAAGAACAAGCTGCCGTAAATCTCTTCGCATTGCAAATAAACGTGCAGTGCCCTATGTTCTTCTCCTGGTAAGCCACGGCGTCACTGGGAATAGACGCACTGGCCCACACATGGCCGAATGTGCTTCTTTACGCGTTTCCTCCCCTCAGTATAATCTCTGCGACTCTAGCCAGTCTGAGAGAGAACATCTTGTCCATGATTCTTATCGTTTCCCGTTGGCCGAGCAGGCATTGGCTGGCAATAATCCAACTCCTCTCCAGCCAGCCATGGCCTCTTCCAAGGGATTTAGTGTCCCAGGCGCACAGCAAAATATTCCACTCGGCTGTGCGGCGTCTTCCGGCACATCTTCAACCTGAGCCTGAGCACGATGATCGTCCCTGTCCTGTGGAAAACATCATGCCTGGTTCCTGTCCCCAAGAAAAGACACGCAAGCAGCCACAGTGACGACAGACCTGTGGCCTTGACCTCACATGTGATGAAGTCGCTGGAGAGGCTAGTCCTGAAGCACATCCGTGCACTAGTCGAACCATCACTGGACCCTCTGCAGTTTGCCTACCAGCCCCGTATTGGAGTGGAAGACGCCATCATCTACCTGCTGCACAGGGCTTATTCTCACCTGGAGGAGGCAGGCAGCGTTGTGAGAGTCACATTCTTCGACTTCTCAAGCGCTTTCAACACCATAAAACCTGCCCTGCTTGGGACTAAGCTACTGGACATGCAGGTGGACGCTCCACTAGTGACCTGGATTACTAACTACCTCACAGGTCGGCCACAGCATGTGAGGCTGCAGAGCAACATGTCGGACACTATTGTGAGCAACACGGGAGCACCTCAGGGGACAGTCCTGTCCCCCTTCCTGTTCACACTCTACACCTCAGACTTCAGATACAGCTCACAGTCCTGCAGAAGTTTTCGGATGACTCTGCCATTGTGGGCTGTATCAGCAAGGGGCAGGACTCCAAGTACAGGAGTGTGGTGGACAGTTTTGTGGAGTGGTGTGGACTAAATCACCTGCAACTCAACATCCCTAAGACTAAGGAGTTGGTGGTGGATTTCAGGAAGCAACCGACTCACCCAAAACCGGTCAGCATCAGGGGACCGAGGTGGACATTGTACCTGGGTGTTCACAAGTACCTGGGTGTTCACATAGACAATAAAATGGACTGGACTAAAAACACAGAGGCCCTGTATAAGAAAGGTCAGAGTCGCCTGTATTTCCTACGGAGACTCAGATCTTTCAACGTCTGCAAAACCATGCTGCAGATGTTCTATCACTCTGTGGTGGCCAGTGTCATCTTCTACGCTGTTGTGTGCTGGGGCAGCAGGGTGAAGGCAGCCGACGATAACAGACTCAATAAGCTCATCAGGAAAGTGGGTTCTGTCCTGGGAGTGGAATTGGAGTCTTGGTGGAGGTCTCGGAGAGGAGGATGCCGAGTAAACTACTCAGTATCATGGACAACGCCTCCCATCCCCTGCACGCCACACTGGTGTCATACCAGAGCACCTTCAGCCGTAGACTGAGATTACTGAGGTGCACCACAGAACGCCACAGGAGGTCCTTTCTGCCTGTGGCCATCAAACTCTAGAACTCCTCCCTATAACTCCCCCCTACAAGACAATGAACACAGCAATATAATGTGCACTTTACTCAGTATTACTTTCCTCTGTATTACGTGCAATATTAATATTACTGTCCAACATCATGTGCAATACTCTATCATGCGCTATATTATTATTATTATTATTATCATCATGTTGTCTATAAATATTATCTATAACACTACCTCTCATCTCCTCTCATCATCATGTGCAATATTCTTAATGTCATGTCCAATAATATTTCACTTCAATTATGGCAATTTTCGCCGTCTGAATATCTTATCTTGCCTACATATTTGTATATTTTAACTGTACATTTGTAAATCCGTTAGTTTATTTTTATTATTCTGTTGTTTTCCATATTGTTTTATTGTACTGTATCGCTATGTAACCTGGCACAAAAATTTCCTTCAGGATTAATAAAGTTCTATTCTATTCTATTCTATTCTATTAAGTCCCTTGTCCCGTTTTGGGATTTATCTATTGTTCTCGATAGGGATGCACCAATACCACTTTTTTTCAGACCGAGTACAAGTACAAGTACTTACATTTGTGTACTTGCCGATACCGAATACCGATACGAGTACTTAATAAAACCATTGCAGTTCTAACAAAGTAGCTATTGGCTATCCTAAAAGTCGGTAGAAGTAGCTAAATGACGTCATCGCCTAATTTGCATAATTGGTAATGGACGCTGTAGGAGAGAGGAATAACGTCGTGGGGGAGACAAAAACTGAGTAAAAAACACCCTAAATATGTTTATTTATTTATTTATTTATTTTAGTGCAGTGATTTATTTTAGACAAAGAAAATTTTACATTTACATCCCGCCCTGATCAGCCAGCGGCGGCTTCGCGCATGCGTGATTCATTTGGCGTCTGGACACGGAGGGATGAACATCTTCGTGCTCTGACTGCAGCTGGAGGGACTGCAGCTGGGAGGGACTGCTGCGCGAGGACAGGATTATTAGGTAGTCAGTCGGATACTCGGTACATGCGCAGTTGCTATTAAACATCCATAAACGCCAACTCTTTATGCAATTTTATTGATAAATTTAGATTGTGTCTCTTATTTGTGCGCCCTTGATAAATGCAGCGCTATCTTCCATTTTTGTTTATCGGGTGTCTCTTCCAACACGGGATGACGAAAAAACAGTTGGCACTTTGTCTTGGCCGCACAATGCATGAAAGAAGAAGTGGCACAGATCCTGCTTTGTGTGTCGGGTCATGGTAAGTGTTTTCCGAGCGCCAACAGCTTGTAAACAGGACAGTGTAGAAGGGCCGTGTTTTTACGACCAACAGCTTGTTACCAGACGGAAAAAAAAAGAAACCAGAGCCCGAAGTAAAAAAAACAAAACGAGTGGGCTGCATTCTGCACTCTCTCTCTCTTCTTCACACAATTTACCCGTTGTCTGTCGAGGGATTTCAAGCCACGATCCTTCACACGAGTGAACCTCAAACTATTTCCAAACAACTCCCTGTTCGCAAGCGGGCTGATATATTGGTGTCCTTTTTCCTCGCTCTTTATTCGTTATTTTTTTCCCTCCACACAACATTGGGGGTTTGCTGGAGTGTAGGAAAGCGAAGAAATGTCAGGTTTTTTTTTTTTGTCCGTCCGTCAGGTCTGCCAGATAACTCGTCCCTCTCCCTCCACCTAATAACCGACACAACCGACCCCGGTAGGGCCTCATGGCCGCAGGTTGCCCTGTTGTTTCACATCACACACACTAACTCAGAACCTCGGCCTTGTTGTTGCCCAAGAGAAATTCCGAATGGGGGGGGGGGAGGTCTGGGAGAGGGGTTATTTTTTTGTTTAGGAAGTTCCCTCACTTAGTGAATGACCCAGAAGTGTCAGCCATGATAATGACTGTTCGAATTCTCCAAACGCTAAGGAAAAGTGCTTCACTGCTTCCTTTCATACCTCCAATTAATATATTTAAGATGTGCTTTTTGTACTCCCTCTTCGGATGATTGTAGTTTCACCACAGCAGACCCACGTCCATAACATTCGCCGTCACATTATGATGTATCTTAGTGTAAGTGGAGCCGGATTCTCTTCACTTCGCAGTTGTCTTTTCCGAAATCCTTGTTATTTCTCCTTTCCATCTTTCCTTGAACTCACAACGGGGTTAAGGTAAAGTAGTTAGGAAAGGACTCGAATGCAGCCTGGCATTACCTCGTTACCAGCGCCTCAGTTTGTTCTGCAATTAGCTGCCATTACGCAGTGCCTTCCATTTAGCACTAGAAGTGGCTAATGGGAAGAAATTTCCTCTGATCTCTCTCTCCCCACATGGGGGAAGAGACACAATTGAGCCATTGTTTTTTTTTCTTCTTACGTTTTATTTTATTTTATTTTCTTTCTTTCTTGTAAACGGATGCATAATGAAGCTTTGCAGGGACACCATCCAAATCTGAGAACGCTCCAGGACTTCAATTCATTCGCCATAAAAACAAATGAATGAATTCATGGGAAAAATACAATTAAAAGCTGTGAATAGAAAACAAAAAAGTGTTTTTTTTTACACCAGGCAAAAAGACAATATATTATATTATTAACACCTCTATTCCACCCCTCCCGCCTATCCATCCATCTTAGGTGCAAGTGCAACCTCCACGGCAACACCTGTGTGTACGACAAGGGCCGGCTGGGCTGTGAGTGTGAGCACAACACCACGGGGCCCGACTGCAGCCGCTGTAAGAGACATTACCACGGCAGGGCCTGGAGCGTGGGCTCCTACCTGCCAATACCCAAAGGCACCGCCAATATATGTGAGTATTACTGACACGCTGTGGAACTGTGGTCTGTTGTTGTTGTCTTTAGTATGGATCTTAGGATACTGATTTTTGTACTTTCTTTCTGTTGAAATGGAAAACATTTCAATATTCATGTTACAAACATTATAGAATGATATATCAGTGTGTTATTATGACATTACTTTGTAGGCTATAATTTGATATTTGTATTATGAGATCATTTAGATCTGTTGTGGTATAATGACTATATATACACAGCTATAACAAGGCTATACGTGTGCTTCTTTGTCAGGTAATATGCAACATAGGAATCATCATTGCTCGTCAGGCAACCACATCCACATTTAGAAGACATTTGTATTTGTTTATAGTGATTAGGCAATTCACCACACAACATATTCCTTCATTATGAAGCAGCTGGTAGGCAGCTTATCCGCATATCTTAATCCCCCATCACCTGTAAGAGCTAATTTGGGTTCTTCTTTTCATTTCCCCCCCCCCTGCTCTTTTTTCGTCGTCTTCACGTGACCTCTGAGAGGCAGAAGGTGCTCTTTTGCATTATCCCCGCTCCCCCTCCTCCTCTCTCCCCTCCCCTCTCCCCTCCTCTTCCTCCTCTCCCCTCTCCCTCCCTCTCCTCTCCCCTCCCACCCCCTCCTCCCCCCCTCTCTCTCTCTCCCCTCCCTCCTCTCCTCTCTCTCCTCCTCCTCTCTCTCTCTCTCCCTCTACCCCTCTCCTCCCCTCCTCCCCTCCTCTCTCCTCTCTCCCGCTCTAATCTTGGAGGAGAGTTGAGTCACATTTATCACATCTCATGCCCGAGGTGGGGGGGCTCATTGCCTCAATAAATCTAATCCAACCACGCAGGGATGGTTAGGTGGCCGGCCCCGGCCAGATGGTGGAGAGGTAACCCTCTGGTCCCTCACTCTGGCTGATCTCGCTCTGCAGCCAGTGGCTCTCGTAATAGCAGTCTACTGGGATCAGCTTATGTTTTTTTGTGTTCAGTCTTTTCTTTTGGGGGGTGGGGGTCTGCTGAGGTTGAATTTGTTGATGCAGTGATGGATTCAATTCGTCTCACAAAGATGGATGCTGGATCTCCACTTAGCACAGCTCTACTATAGCTTATCACGCACAATGTTACACATAACCTAGCCCTTTTTTTTTGTCTGAGCAGAGTTGTATGACTGCCACCAACGGTGAGGCTTGAGCATAAGTGGATGTGGCCTTCCTGGGTGCCCACCAGGTAGATGTTGGACTCCTGCAGCAACAGTCAGTGAAGTTGAGAGCTAACGTAGTGTATATGATATACCGTATATGATATACCGTATGTGTATATGATATAGACATACAGATGTAGTGTGTGTGTGTGTGTGTGTGTGTGTGTGTGTGTGTGTGTGTGTTTATTTGCAGGCACGCCTGTGAACTCTGAGGATATATTACTTGATTTCCCCCTGCTCCTCTCTCTCTCTCCACGTTATGAGCCTCCTCGCAATGTGTGGTCGTCGCCGGATTGACAGGCCGTTATTAAAAAAAGAAAAAAGGAAAAAAATCCAACACTTGGTCGCATCTGCACTGAACTGATGAAACCTGGCCTAGCCATATCAAGTGTAATATTAACGCCCGTCTGGCAACAGCATAAAATACAATAATGTTGCATACGCCACTGACATAACGATATTGCTCTCTTGTCTTGAATTATCCCCGGTTCTCCGGTAAGTAAAGTGCAGCCCCCACTTTCCCTGCTCCGGCAACATGCCGATTGCCGGCATAATGTGGAGCTCATGTTTCCCTGCGAGGGATATTAAACATACGGCCGTCGTATCGAGACAAATTCGCTGAACGTGCAAAATGTAATTATGCTTTAATAGCTTTCATCTGTCATCAAGTCCTCCCCCTTAATCACGGGAGTCATCTACCTCACAGGTAGGGACAGGATAGAGAGTGTGTGTGTGTGTGTGTGTGTGTGTGTGGGAAGGGGGTGTTCCATATTCACATCACTGCACGTGCACGGAAATATGCATGTCATTCGTGAGCCTTTACTTAATATCTGGTGGAGCCAAAAATGGAACCTGCATTGCCGGAGGGGTGGGGGGGGGGGCCAAGCGGTCAGCATGGATGACTGCATGGGAGCCCGGCCAATAGCCAGGCCCCTGAAGCAAGGAGGTGGGGGGGAGGAAGAAGAAATCTCTTTAGACACCTGCAGAGCCGAAGAGGAATCACTGGCGGAATTATGTTGACAGGCCACTTTTGCAGGGGAGTGTCAGTCCGCCTTCCCCCTTTGTGTTGCACAAACAGTTCACAGGTCGGCGGTCATATGCGGCCTGAAATATTCATAGTTCAGGCCGCATATCAATGTTCATAGACAGATAGAACGCTGAGAATTTTTGCTCTGCCGTTTCCTCCAAGCACTGAAAGCATTGGTTCGGGAAGTAGATATGGAGGTGGATATGGGGAAAATGTTCACTCACACGGTTGCTTTGAAAGAATGATGCTGATGGTGAATGATCTCTTTTTATTTCTAACTGCCGTGGCATCAAAATGCCAGCAGCTGTTTTTGTTTTGGAGTTTTTTCTGACCGTCCCAAACTGTTGATCAGTTGATTAGATGTTTGCGAACAGAGTAGGAATTGTAATTAAACGAAATCACTGACCGACGGATGTTCAATTCACTCGAGAAAACAATGCAGGTCCTGATGAAAAATGCGCTGATTAAAGGGCAAATTCTTCCAGCCAACAAAACCAGCAGACAGGAGGAGGACGGTCCAAAACCAGGACTTTAATCAGCTGTTGTTGTTGTTGTTGTTTTTTTCCAATTTAGGCAAAGGCTGCACTCAAATTTGACATACGGGCCTGCACCTGTAGGGCGGTAAGGGTGACTCTAAGAGGTACAGTTCTCGATTCAGGACCCCCGCTCCTCCAGCTCCTCTCTCTCAACCTCAGCCTCCCTGGAATGTTTTTCATGCTGATCACAGGGTAGAGTGATTAAATTAATTTCCTTGGCAAGGCTGGCATCTAATTCGAGCCATTTTAACTTTTCATCTTTCAGCATTCTGGCAGATGCTTTTATCCAAAGCGACTTACAAAGAGTGCATTTGTTGAAAAGGACAGCAATATATCACTGTGGTACATAAATATAAGAATCGAGTAGGTTTCAAGCATTCATAATTGCAAGGCTAATAGAACTTAAGGTTACATTATGTAACCCTGGTTTTTTGATAATATGAGTGAGGTATATCGGAAGCACCCCTGGGTGTGCCCAATCACGGAAGCTCCAATGTCACCACGTCTGTCATTAGGTCCCGCCCCCCTACTTTATAAGTCACTGACAGACCCTATTACATCATTCTGAAGCAAATCTCTTCCACATGCACAGCAAGGAGGGATGTGCGGTGAGATACCTGACTCATATTATCAAAGAACCGGTCAGGTAACCTTAAGTTATTTTTCAAATATTTGCTCGGTATCTCAATATGGGAAGGATATAGACAACTCCTGTATTGCCTCGCTCCGAGGGATCAATCAATACAGTAGTGGGCTAAGAAAACCTGAGGGGCATGACGCCTGTAGGTCCAGAGGCTTATCAGACCCAGTAGTAAAGAGTAGGTTATGCTGATAGGCTGGAGATACCAACACTAAGAACCGTATGAGCCAAGCAAGGGGCAGTAAATGTGTGATGCGAGGACCAACTCGCTGCAGCACATAATGTCCTGTACAGGGAAGCCCCTAAATAAAGCCCATGATGTGGCCATTCCCCTGGTAGAGTGTGCCCCAAGTCCCTCTGGGGCCTGCAAACCTCTGCTATTATAAGCTAATAGAATAGCCTGTACTATCCAGTAGGATAGCTGCTGATGGGTTAGAGGTTTCCCTTAAAGGGAGAAGCCCACAAAACAAAGAACTGGTCACCTGTCCTAAGGGTTTCAGTCCTGTCCCGGTAAATACGTAATGCATGTACCGGACACAAAGTATGAAGCCTTCGCAGGAGAGGAGAAGGGTGAAAAGCCAATAACTGCAGAGTAGTTGTGGAGTCCATAACTTTAGGCAGAAAGGTGGGGTTTGGTTTTAAGCACACCTTAGAAAACCTTGGGGCAAATTGCATGTACGAAGAATGAACCGACAGAGCGTGCAAATCACTTACTCGTTTAGCCGAGGACAGAGCCAGGAGAAGGGCTATTTTCAATGAGAGAAATGTCATGCCAACAGTGTCCAGTGGTTCGAAAGGCTGTTTGATACCGAATACCAGTATCCAGTATCGGTCCGATACTGTGCTCATGTACTCGTACTCGTACTCGTTAAACTACTCCGATACAACCGCACCTGATACCACTTTGGCAACGCAACGTTAACCTTGTAATATTCTTAGCCAAGGAATATTGAAATAAAGAGATGCAACCGAGTTGGCATTTATGGATGTTTAAGCAAGTATTATACATTTACTGTGCCCGATGTCCGGCATGGCGGACACGGACGCGCCACGGGGCTCCATTGTGTACACCAGAGATCAGCTGCTGAACCTCCGACTGTGTGGCGGGGCCGGCGGGAGACCCGACATCCCCAGGGAGCTGAGGAAGAGATACCGGGGCTGCAGGGCCGGGAGGAGAAGACGGCTAAAGAAGAGAAGATATCGACCGTATCTCCCGTCCATCGTCATGGGGAACGTACGATCTCTGGTGAACAAGATGGACGAGTTAACATCACTCACAAGGAGCGAGAGTGTGTTTCGGGAGGGCTCTGTTATGTGCTTCACGGAGACATGGCTGCACGACAATGTTCCGGACACTGTAGTGGACTTAGCCGGCTTTCAGCTGGTGCGGGCGGACAGGAGTTGCAACGAAAGCAAGAAAGGAGGGGGAGTTTACGTGAACAACCGATGGTGCAACCCTGGACACATTACAGTGAAGGAACGTGTGTGCAGCCCGGACATCGAACTGCTGGCAGTGAGTCTCCGTCCATATTACCTGCCCAGAGAGTTTACCCAGGCCATTGTTATTGTTGTTTACATTCCTCCCGCGGCTAATGCGTCGCGGGCTGCTGACGTCATCAACTCCGTGACCGCGCGTCTACAGACACTGCACCCAAGCGCGTTCATATCAATATCGGGTGATTTTAACCATGTCACTCTGACATCAACCCTGCCCACATTCAAACAGTTTGTGGACTGCAAAACCAGGGAAAATAAAACACTGGACCTGCTGTATGCCAATGTTAAGGAGGCATACAGCTCCACAGCTCTCCCCCCTCTGGGCAGATCAGATCACAACCTGGTCTACCTGAGGCCCCTCTATAAACCTGCGGTTCAGAGGCAACCAGTGGTCACCAGAACTGTACGGGGGTGGTCTCAGGATGCAGAGGAGACTCTCCAGGGCTGTTTTGAGCTGACAGACTGGGATGTTCTCTGTGATGGACATGGGCAGGACATAGACGGACTCACAGGCTGCATAACGGACTATGTAGATTTCTGCACAGACTGTGTGATCCCGAATAAGACTGTGCACTGCTTCCCCAACAACAAACCTTGGGTGACAAAGACATACAAATAGCGACTAAAAACAGAGAAACTAGCTCGCTGAGCCATCTTGTTCGGCTGTAGAAATAACTTATTTTACAAATTAAATAACAAGAATTCTAAAACAAGTCGGTAAAGATAGAAAAAAAAGTTACAAATGTTCAAGATCGCTAGAGCCACTCTGGCAGGCAGCTGCCCGAGACGGCGCCGGAAGTATGTGTCAAGTTATATATACAGTATATAAATGGCTCTTGCACTCTGAATAGTTGCAACAACGATAGGATGCAAGCCCGCCGCGTCAAACTTTTGCCCCTCATGGGCCAAGCACATAGGGCTATCCGATTCGGATGAGGGTGGAATATTTTGCTGGACGCCTGGGACAGTAATTCCCTTGCGTAATGGAAGAGGCCATGGCTGGCTGGAGAGGAGTTGGATTATTGCCAGCCAATGCCTGCTCGGCCAACGGGAACGATAAGAATCATGGACAAGATGTTCTCTCTCACCCTGGCTAGAGTCGCAGAGATTATACAGAGGGGAGGAAACTTGTAAAGAAGCACATTTGGCCATGGGTGGGCCAGCGCGTCTATTCCCAGTGGCGCCGTGGCTTACCAGGAGAAGAACATAGGGCACTGCACGTTTATTTGCAATGCGAAGAGATTTACGGCAGCTTGTTCTTATTTCTGCAAGATCTGTTGGACTACCTGGGCATGGAGGCTCCACTCTCCATAGAGAGGGTTTCCCCTGGACAGCAGGTCCGCTCCTGTGCTCAATACGCCCGGAACGTGGGTCGCACATAATGAAAGGTGTGTATCGCTCCACATCAACAGCCTGTGGGCTAGCCTGTGCAAATGAAGGGTGCGTATGCCACCCTGCCGGTTGTTGTCAGCCACCACGGTAGTATTGTCTTACCTGACCAGGATGTGATAACGCTGAAGGAAAGCCAAAGCATGTCTCAGGGCTAGAAACACTGTTAGTAATTCGAGGTCATGTATGTGGGTGAGGTGAAGGTCCAGAGGCCAAACGATATTTACAGCCCTTCCCTCGTGGACAGTTCCCCAGCCTGAGGGTGACGCGTCCGTCATCAACACCTTCCTCATTGCCACTGCCCCAATTGGTGTGCAGACACTGAAAAGAGGAGCTGGGGGCTATCCAGTGAAGGAGAACCATGCGACATTCCAGCTAGACTGTCACCTTGCGATCGAGGTGACGGCAGGGACACAGTCTCTGGGATGAGACCCAATGGATAGACTGGCCCGGTAAGAGAGAGAGTCTAGACGACGACATAGATACTCCAGATTGATTCTGAAACCAAGTTTGAAAGCTGATCTACCACTATAGTGGTGTCTCGTACTGCGTGTTCCTGTGAGGGTCAACAAATCAGGTAATCATCTATATAGGCAAAGATTCTGATGCCCACCTTGCGTAGTGGAGAGAGCTACTTCCACACATTTGGGGAAGACCCTTGGGGCTAAGGAGAGCCTGAATGGGATTGTCAGATACTCGTAGGTTATGCCCTGATACACAAACCTACGAAATATGCTATGATGAGGAAAAATGTGAACGTGAAAGTTCACGTCCTCTAGGTCGATTGATGTAAACCAATCGCCTGGACGAATAAACCGAGACAACACTGGATGTGTCAGCATCCGAAAGGTGTACTTTCTGAGGTGACCGTTCAGCATGCGTAGATCTAGGATCGGACGTAAGCCGCCCTCTTTCTTTGGAATGAGAAAATACCGGGAGTAAAATCATGATAGGCTTTCCTCTGCCAGTACTATCCTGATCACTAGAGCCCAGTTCCCAGTTGCCACTGACTTTAGGATCCTATTGAAACTGGGAGGAGTTATGGCAACCTGAAGACTGTAACGCTTCCGAACCGTAGAGAGCACCCAGGGAGCTGCGCATGCGTGCCAGTTCTCCGTTGTCGAGCGTTCCCATAATAGATCAAACTCTCCACCAGAGGAGTGAGGGTGCCCTCTGCTGGCGTCATAGAGAATTCACGATCTTTTTATCTCAAACTCGCCACTAGTGCAGCGAGGGTTCCCCCTGGTGGCATTATAGAGCATTGACTCTATTTTACTCCCCACCAGAGGAACAGCGGTACACCCTGGTAGTGTTATAGAGAATCGTGTTTCGTGTTTTTCTTTTTTACACGAACAATAATCTGCCCTTGTCATGATGCCTGGTTGGAAATGATGTTTTATTGTTTGAACAGAGTGATGCTTCCGATGCCCATGAAGGGACATTGTTTGATGGCCACAGTGGAACTTGAATCCCACCTCTTTCAGACAAACCCTCGCTGGGGGCTGACGGTGGGACTTTGCACTGGAGGGCACTGGAACATGTGCTACTTCTCCAGTCATGGCGTGGACTCCAACGGGTCACTGCACAGTGAGAACAGGGTCCGTAGTGCACTGTAGTTCCTCTCCTCCTAATTGGGGGAGGGGGAGAGTGGAGTGCGACCCTGTGGGGGACTGGAGCAGAATAATCTATGAACGTCCAGTTCTCCCTGGCGCTGGGGGCTGAGCCAGAGGTTGTTCGCCTCTTCTTTCCCCAGTGGGGTTGGTGGGGCAGTGCTTTGCCGCAGCTGCAGCAATGACTGCTTGCCCCATGACTGGTGGTTCACTGCCTGGGCCGTCGCTGGGGGCTTGGGAGGCCTTTAGCTAACGTGGCAGGCCTTATCCAATGACTCCGCAGCTGCGAAGCCAGGGCGTTGGGTGCGGTGTGGAAGAGGGGTCGGTGCCAGCTTGCAAGGCGGGCAGGCCTGAAGAGCATCTACCTCCTTCTTCCTGGTCATCGTCTCCGTGGCTGCGGTAGTGGTGAACTCTGTGTCCAGGAGACTCCCTCACTCCCATCCGGGCCCCGTTCGGTCATGGTGAGCGACTCAAACAGGGGGGAAGCACAGAGGATTCATTCTCCATGATGTTGCCCCAGTTCAGGCATATGGTAGCCTGGGCCTTCCCAACGTTCCCAGAGACGGAAGGAGAAGAGAGACAGGGGTTATGAAGGACATGCTAGCGTGTTTGATCCTGAGGCAGGCCTCCCTGTAATCATGGAGCCACAAGCTGGGTGACATGCGGTCCTTGGCTCCGGTGCTCTCTTGTGATGGAGAGGCCATAATCAGGTCAGGATGAGCAGCCGTTGAACCAACTTCACTAACTGGTAAGGATAGGTGAAGTGTGGTAACTCTTCATAACACGTTAGTTATCACTACCGCTCGGAAGTGCTGGCTCGCCGATAGGTGTTAAGCCTGGGCAAGTCCGCACGTCGCTAACACCACACGGTGGCTAACCTAAAAAACTCCCACATTCCGCGACAAAGTCCTTGACGGCTCGCCGTGAACCGTTAAGCCAGTGTAAAGAGATCCAATCTTACTGAGGTGTGCAGAGATGTGCTCTTCACGAGGAAGAGAGCAAGAATGACGTATAAGGGTCTGACAATGACTTATAAGGTAGGGGGATGGGACCCCCACGGCCACTGTCATTACACTGTCACATTGGAGTTTCGGTGGTTGGGCAAGCCCAGGGGCGCTTCCCATAGTGAGATACCGAGCCAATATTTGAAAAAGAACGAGTTTCATAATTGCTCGGCTGCCTGCATAATAGCTGGGATAAGAGCAGAAGTGCCATTCTGAGTGCATTCCCAACATCTGAGAACATACAATATGCTAGACTATGCTAAGTACTATTAATAATACCGTACAAATACGCAAGTTAGTGCTAGGATTAGGAAAGGGAAGGGGGGGGATTATTGCAGGGTCCAGGTGAAACTCTGAACAGGTGGGTCTTGAGTCTCTTCTGGAAACTGGTGAGCTACTCTGCCCTCCTGATGTCGGGAGCTCATTCCACCACTGCGGTGCCAGAACAGAGAAGAGTTGGGACTTAGCAGATTGTTGAGCGGAGCGCCCAAACAGGGGCGTGGGGTCTGACTTATGTTTGGAGGTAGGTAGGGGCAGTTCCGCTGAGAGCCTTGTAAGCCAGTACCAGTGTCTTGAATCTAATGCGAGGGATTACCGGGAACCAGTGGGGGTCGCGGAAGAGGGGGTTACATAGGACAATTTTGGTAAGTTTGATTGTGGAGGCAGGGAGTCCAGCTAGGAGAGAGTTTCAGTAGTTGAGGCTAGTGGTCTGTATATAGCCAGGTACACCAATATGATTTCAAACACTTTGACGGTCCATTTATACCATTCTCGTTTATCCTCAGTAACTCACGCCTCTTCCTAATTGCATCACAACCTCATGAACACAATGGTCATTACAGCCCTATTAAAGCCAATGTAATAAAACAGGTGGCATGTTATCCTTGTATCTGATGGCGTATGGAGCCTTGGTCACACGGCACTTAGGTTTTTGGTGGCTCCAATATGGATTGTGTTTTGGTTGTTCCTCACACAAGTTGCTCTGGATAAAGGTGTCTGCTCAATGACTAGCTCAATGGAAAGGTGACTCCTTCTACTGCTTTTCTAACACAAAGATCTAGGTTAGGTCAAGGGATTATAGGACAATTCTCCAATGGCTCCAAACTACTCGGTTAAGTTACACTCTTGACTCGTGATCTGTATCTGCAGTGAAAAATAACACTCACAACAAGCAGATAGCATCTGGTATTTCAAGCTGATTTAATCAGTTGTACAGACTGTTGTTCCTATGATGGACCCAAATAATCCAATAAGGAGAAGCTCTGCAGCTCTGAGTGAAAGAAGCCGCTTGCACAATGTTTGTTTCCAAAGTGGGATCGTCACGGGTTTCTAACCTGTAATTATCATCAGCGGAGGGCGGGTGCTTGAGCATGCGATGAGAACACCCACGGATCTGTAATTGCTGCTAATTGCTCGACAAAGTGGAAACATATTGGCTAAATGCCGACTTAGACTAGGCCAGGAAAACCATAAGCTATATAAGCATAACCAAAAGATGAATAAAGGCAATAAAAAGTGCAAAGTTTGGCCCAGACTTGATGATGTGTTGCCTCCTGTGCTTTGTTCGCAGGTATCCCCAGTGTTCACGGAGCGTCAGGTAAGTGGATCAAGCCTTTAGAACTTGGCATGCTGGCTAATCCACTTCTAATGAATTGTTTTCTCCTCCCGTTCGGGAATATCTTCAGTTGATTGATGATATTGATGGGGGCGAGAGCAAAACAGCCTTGTGCCCTGCAGCCATAGCCCTCACAAGTATAGATTTTTAAAGCTGTCAGGAGTAGTCGCCATATTACATCTGTGAGTTTTTAATATTTTTTAAATAATTTAATAATGAACTAATCTTGCCGTGGTGCGAGTAGTTAATGGTGTTATTACTGTTATGCTTTCCAATAAACTGGCTGCAATTCTTTTTGGTGCAAAACAAGTCAAGTTAGTGTGGATTGTCCTGCATATTATTAGGAAGGGGCAGGAGTCCGGGTACAGGGGTGTGGTGGACAGTTTCGTGGAGTGGTGTGGACTGAACCACCTGCAACTCAACATCTCCAAGACAAAGGAGTTGGTGGTGGATTTCAGGAAGCAACCGACTCACTTGAAACCGGTCTGCATCAGGGGGACCGAGGTGGACACTGTCGAGGAATATAAGTACCTGGGTGTTCACATAGACAATACATTTTTATGGGGTGGATACGGCGTGATCTTTACTCTTTTCTTGTAATTGGGCCATTAGAACAAGAAAGGAGAAGTTCATCAAGTCGTACCCAGTAACGAAGGACTCAGTCTCTGATAAGAATCACTATGTGGTCAGAGTAACCGACTCCTGAGTTACACTATATAAGGTATAACGATTGATTGATTGTGTGATTATAGAATAATCAAATGAGGGAGTGTGGTGGAAAAATACCATATTGGTCATTTACAGGCAACTTGCCCTCATCTGCATATCATTGAGGGGACCCCTGCTGTTAAGTCACTGGCATATTCTTAAGTCTTAATGTCATGTCCAATAATATTTCACTTCATTTATGCCAAATTGTTTTCGCCGTCGGAATATCTTATCTTGCCCACATATTTGTATATTTAACTGTCATTTGCATATACGTTAGTTATTTTATCAATCTGTGGTTTTTGTACTGTATCGCTATGTTCTATTCTAGAACTAGTTCTATTCTATTCTATTCTATTCTATTCATTAGCCTTGTTTTGTAATATCGGTAATATCGGTAGCCTAATGTATTAGTTGGCTGTAAATGATATTGGACACCAGTAGGCCTATCACCGAGCATGCCGTGTGAGATATACGTAAGCATGCAATGTCCTGTACATAAAACTAATTTAATCTGAATCATTTTTGAGACACAAAATGTAACATTATTTTGTATCAGTAGACAGCACCGCCGCCGTTCACATGCACGAGTCCATGGCACGCTGTCTATGCATGTTGAGCCTATGCATGCTAATGCTGTGCATCCAAATCCATCCACAGCTTACACGTGTGTATACTGAAACCAATTGTAATTTATGACCTCTCCTATTTTTACACAGATTGGGCTAATGCTTCCTCCCTTGGTGTTGCAAATCGTAACCAAGGTAGGCTCTCACAGCTTCAGCATGACGCTTCAAACTTTAAAGAGAACACTTGATTGGCCCCATGTGTCGTGTGTAGTTCCCAAACTGGACACCTACAAGTCAAACCACCACCCCCTAAAAAAGATGCATGGTAGATGCAACATTTCCCACTGCGGTATCTCACCGCCGCCACCAACATCCACAGCTTGCCGTCTCTGTCTCCATCTCTTACTCACGCTCACTCTGTTTTTATTACCCAGAATGCTCTTGCATTGTGTGGCCCACCCTGGGCTGCCACGAACGTATTGGACTAGTGAAGAGAAGAGCTGAGGAGACTCCAGAGGGGGTTTATGTAGATTGATCTTTGGCTATCTCCAGCTAATCCTCAGGCCCAGATAGCGGGTGTAGTGTGGGTGCTCAAGCGCGTCTGCTTTGTTGCTCTCCAAAGGCAGGAAGGAGAGGAAATTAGAAGTGGGCTTTAAGGATTTTGCACGATCAATGTGAACATGTGAGGTAGTAGTCAGCTGGTTCCTTCCATTTCCTTTTCAGCTTTTTAGTGATTGGTAAAAAACAAAAACTGGTAAATATTCCTGAGACCAGAATACCAGTGCAGACACACAAACACTGACCAGTTTGTGGCCCAGTGCTGCATTTCAGTGTACACTACACATTGTGCCCATGAAGCTCAAGGTGTGTAGAGTACAAGGTTAGTACTCAGGTTGGCTTTTATTCATCACAGTACAGTAAATGCAGCGTTTATTCTAAAGTATATGTCTCTCTCTCTCTGTCTGTCTCTGCCTCTCTCTGTCTCTTCTGTCTCTCTCTCTCTCCATCTATCTATCTATCTATCTATCTATCTATCTCTCAGTCTGTCTCTCTCTTGTGGAAGCTCTTTTAAGGCAGTACCTCTGGATTTATTTGATGACGGTGTGTTTTTGTGGGCACGTATGTGTAAACCTCTGATCCTAATGATGTGATGTGATGCCAAATCCTCAAGTCACGTCTTGATCTCCGGCCGGCTTACCTCTCTGTGTTTCGTTTGTGTTCGTGTGACCAACATCACTGCAGTTTTTTTTTGTCCTTCAAATTCTCATCGCCACGGTTGCTATTTCTGCCTCAAACACCTTGAGAAGGAATCGCTTGAAGATTACAGGCCGAAGTTAAACGTTGTCCGTGCTATGTGATCCTTACCAGTTGCCATGACACCATGATACCGTGCATTGGCAGGTGGGATCATAGGAAGACTGCATGCCTGGACTCAAAGTCAGATTATTAAAAGATTGTGGCAAGAGCTTGCTGCCCAGCGGTATATACCATAGTGGTGCCGTGTAGTGGTGTGATAGTTGAAATGTCATAACCACTATCCTATCATACATAACCAAATAGTCATACAATTCTGAATGGTAGTGTTTTATAATATTTCCATGATTGCTTTTGGTTGAAGTCGGTACACACGGTTTTTGGGTATTTGTTATTCCAGATAGAAAAGCCACATTCCTGGAATATTTCTATATTTCTGCGAAATACACATTGACTTGAGTGATGCTGTTTTTGGTTCTCACTTCTTGAGGAAGATGTGAGACCGGTTCACTGTTACAGCGTCATGCAGCTGACCGCTGGTGATAGCATGACAAGCTCCTCATCTTGGCTAATAGCTAACAGGCTTCAAGCTAATATGATAACCGGAGACATGGCCGAACTTGGATTTCATCTCACCCTGACATCATGGCGAGAGATATTGATCCACTGTAATTGAAGCCACGCTATCCACTTTCACAGCTTATAATTAGAAAATTCTTAAATGTGCCGGCCATATTGACAAGCTCTTTGTCTTGCCTAAAACATTCTTAATCTCATTGCTGCTGACTGGCAAGTAGGGTTGGGCGACTTTCCGATAGAACGATCACGGTTGTATAAAATTGCGACGCATCATCCATATCATATCCATCGTCTTAAAACATGTCTCACATTGTAAGCGCTTGTTACATTTTTCTCACACTCATTTGAAATGCTCAAACTACCGCTGATCTGGGGTCATCCGCTGCTGTCATTTGAGGCTGGATGATTGTATGATGATCTAATGTCAGCCAATCAGTGGGTCATGCTTGAGTATGTAGCACGAGCCTATGATATGAAGATATGAATGTGCTAAAATAGAAGCGTATGCCATCGCCGCAAATGAGCTAGTTACAAAACAAATGTGATGTCTCTGTCGGTGAACGACGTGAAATCTGATTGCAGACATTCAGAGTAAAATACGATTAAGGTCGGAAAACTCATTTTATTCCCCTGACTCGCACAACATTCTGAATGTTGCTTGTGTTGGAGAATAAAGGCTGCCTTAACCATCGACCTTTACCATGCATTGAATTTGATTTGTTGACTTTAAATCCTCAATTGAATTCCCCAAAATGACCTCTAACTTTCTGGCTTCATGGTCGATATGTGTGCAAATTGTTAGCAAAATCTTGCTGAAAGCAAGGTATAAAATGCTGGCTGATTTCTTTCTTACTCCACAACCTTAAAAAGCAAGTAAGATGAGCATGAGTTAGGTCAAATAATGTTTCAAACTATACCGCCACTGCATCGACATGCAGAATATGGAGAGAAAACATGAAATACGATCCGTCTTGCAGTAAAAAACCCTGTTTGAAGCAACCTATAGCCAGACACAATGCTGATTTGTTAATTCCTTTCGGCTTTTGGCAATCGGCGATTACTTCCCCCCTGTGGCAGAAGAGAGCATGGCGTCTCATGGCACATATGGGAAATATGTAATAAAATGCGCTCTTGCGTTTGACTTTTTTTACAGTTGATCTGTGAACCGCAGTGTTTTGTGAAGTGTTTTAATGAGAGAACAAAAATGAACTTGAAACAAAATTCTTACTCATTCAAGTAGTATCACTCTGTTCTTGAGTTGCTATTGGATTCTCTCGGTGGCTAGACGGCTGGAAATAAAAACAAGTCGGTGGTCTTCCACACATACACACACACACACACACACACACACACACACTCACACACACTCACAAGCTCAGACTCCTACCCTGGAGTGGAGTGACGGCTGTTATGGTGCCTTGGTTATTGATTTGTGACTTTCATCCTGGTATCATACTGCGAGATGCCATATCTGACAAATCACAGTTGTACAGTATCTGAGCACATTTACCGTTCACCCTGGGAGATGAACAGATTAGAAACACTGCCTGGACTTGTTAAGGTCACGCTAGTGATTTCCTCTCCCGAAAAAACCACAACGACATGAAATGTATGCTGGCTCCCACTCTGCTGTCAGATACACGGACGATTCACATATGCAGTCCGTGACGTACGGACATATGGTTAAATTGTCAGAGAATAGTATCGTGTTGTGTATGGTAAAACACTCTCTCTCTCTCTCTCTCTCTCTCTCTCTCTCTCTCTCTCTCTCTCTCTCTCTCTCAATGTAATCTTACATAAATTATTAAATTAAGAATGAAAAGACAGAAATGCCACAATGTGCCGAAAACGCGGCATCCGTAGGTTCCGTCGTGCGGCGAGGTCACAACGGTTCCTGCGGCGACTGTGTCGGCGTGGGGCGTCTGACAGAGGCGCGAGGTGCACATATGTCTCCGCGAGGGCGAGCGTCAGGCTCCGTCGCGAGGGCGAGCGTCAGGCTCCGTCGCCAGCGCGCCAGTTGAACTCACATGCTAGCGCGCGTCACTGGTTATGGAGGAGCCGCCGGGCTTCGTGGGGGGGAAGGCGGAACCTTGTGGCATCGTGTCAACTGGAATATATGAACAGAAAAGTAGAGAAATACCAAATGTTCCCTCTACGCATGTGGATGTGTATTTGTGGATGTGTATTTATCAGGTGATGCATGTTTGCATTTATGCTGTGCATGATGAAGCATGTTGACGTGTTATTTCACAGCATGTTTTACACATCTACATATCAATATGCTGTATATCTACCTGTCTATCTATTTATCTATCTATCTATCTATCTAGCTATATCCAGATATTCAGACATACAGATAATAAAACAGAATTGTTATGCATTTGAAATAGATTGGTTTCCTTGCACTTCCTTACAAAATAAGTATTTTCTAAATATAACCTGAAAATGTAGCTCGCTAAATTGCAATGAGATGTTGCGGGGAAACAACAGATAATGCCCTTGAAATATGTTGTAAGTGTGTGGAACCGTGGAACAGTAAAAGTCAGGACAGGACATATAGGACCCTTACACCAACACCCAGAGTTCCAGCCTCAGAAGACAACACGTTAATTGGAAAGGAAAGCTTCTGGGGAGACAATGGCCCCCCAGGTGTTCCCCGGTTAGAACGCAGGGACCGCCTATAATCCGGCCAATGGCGGCGGAAGTGAACAGATGGATTAGCCAATGAAAGAGTGGCGTGCGTGTTAAAATTGTTCAACAAAATTGGGAGCCAGCAGACCATGGGAATGTATATTTTAAATGTGCTTTTTAGCCAGAACATTTTAAAACATGTTCAGAGAAATATACAAGTGGAGGTGGCATTTGAATTGTGCTTGTGTGTGTGTGTGTGTATAGCTATTTCTTGTGTGCGTGAAAGGAGTGTGTGTGTGTGTGTGTGTGTGTGTGTGTGTGTGGGGGGGGGGCTAAATAAACGCATGATGAATGCAATCCCAATATCTTTTAATTGCTTTTTGTATTCTGCGTATGAGCCCCCATTACAAAGACCCAGATATGTGATTACTATTCATGCAGGGCGAGATATCCAATTATATGGAAATCTCTTGGCAAATAAGACCTTTTTCAGGATTTTACAACTGCAGGCAGGGAAGATTCCTGATTAAGTCTAAATATTTTTTCCTATATATAGCCTATTAGTATTTTTTGTCCGGAGATGACAATATGAACATACTGTATCTGGTACTAATCAGGTTGTATATGTCAAGACTAAAACAAAGCAATGACGTTATGCTTTTCCCCCTGTGGATTAATGTTGGCTGGGAAGGATAGAGAAATAATAATATCAGTAATAACATGAAATGGTAATTTGCTCAAAGTACTTTGCATTATGTGTGGAGCAAGGGGTGCTGTTAATAAAGGAGAAGGAATCCATACGCCTATCTCTTTATACCATCAAGGTGTGTGTGTGTGTGTGTGTGTGTGTTTCATTGGGAATCACAGGGAGCTTAATTCCATTTCATTATTCCACAGTCTACCCCACGGTGCTCCCTGCCTCAAGCCTAGATTCCATTTGCCTCGTGAGACCATCCACATATTCAAGCTTGCATTTCGCAATGAATATCAGACTGGCCTCAGCTGTTCAAAAAACTCCATCAGATGAAAATGATTAAGTGACGTTCTTGTTCTTGTCACTCTTGCCGAATCCGGTTGGAAGGAATGTAAAGACATACTCTCCTCTGAGAAAAGGCTGTGCTAATGTCTGTTGGTCTTTAAACGTTATTTAATCGTATTTAAACGTTTTGACCGCTTTGTCAATTCGTACACTACATTCGGCAGACTCCGAACTGAAACTCCCTCCCCTTAGTCCTATCATGTTACAATTTGGGGGAAAGGCTTTCAACAGGCTTGAGGTCAGACTGATCTGCAGAGAGAGAGAGACACAGACGGTGAACTGGCAAGATCAGGATGTCTCCACTCTCTCCGCTCACCTGTTTTTGTCATTGTAGAGGTTGTTTCTCTCTCCTGTGACCGTCGCTGGGTTCATGCCTCCCACACGCGTTAAGCCACACTTCCAGAACCTTCCCCAGAGGCAGGCAGGTTGTGAGGAATGGCAGCCTGTGCCACTCCCCACCTCCTCCTCCTCCTCCTCCTCTCTGACACATCCTGCTTGTGGATGCTCTCCACCACCTCTCTGTCATCTATTAATCACTGCTACCTCCCTCCTCCACCCTCTCGGCCCCCTCATTCGTCCCCTATCCCCCTTTTCCATTCCAACCCCCCCCCCCCCTCCCTCTCCACAGCACGGGTGTGCGACAACGCCATGCTGCGCTGTCAGAACGGCGGCACCTGCCACCACCACCAGAGGTGCCACTGCGCCGCGGGCTTCACCGGCGTCCTGTGCGAGAGGGCGCGCTGCCCGGGGGGCGAGTGCGACGGCCAGTCGTCCGGACAGGACCCCCTGCTGCTGCTGCCGCCGCGCCGTAGAGCCCTGGTGGGGGCGTTCACCATCCTGGCTCCACCCCTGTTGTCCATGGTGCTCTGCTGAGGAAGAGGAGGGGAGGAGGAGGAGGAGGAGGGGGGTGTGGGGCGTACCCCGACCCTGACCGCCCACCTGCCCAACCCACCCACCCACCCACCCACCCGCTCCAGAGCCCCACCATGCAAAACCAGAACTCACGTTGCCGTAGGTACCGTAGTACGTATGTTGACTGTTGAACACTGTGGTACGCTGGGATGAACTCCAACCCGTCCCCCCCGTCCCCCGTCCCCCCCCTCCACCCTGCCCCTCCCATTCGGGAGAACAATGTCCTTGGTGTTACCAGAACACCAGGTGGCTTTGTGTATCCGTGACCATGGCTACGGGGGACATGATAATAATTGCGCCGCGTGTTGATAAGGAATATAAATGGCGACCAAGAGAGATGGATTTATGTGGGAGAGCTCAGCCGAAACCCTGCGGGGGTCTCCCACTCCAATGAATTGAAGTTTTATATTGAATCACTGCTGTCTTATATGCTTACAACAGAAATATTGTTTAAGGATGGCGGTAACAGCCTGTGGCTGCAGCTTTGACGGTCATCGTAACAGTCGACTGGAAACCGAGGAAGGTGAACACCTACTAAGTGTACAAAAGTAAAACACAGGATTTATACAACAATAAATCAGTGAGACTAAAAGGTGGGCCGGGACAAGAGCCAGCTACGCTTAATTGTTACCTTGTTCTCTTCTTCTTCCCTCTCCTTCCCTCCTTCACTCGTTCTCCCCTACATGTGCTGTTGGTGATCCTGGTGTTTCCTTCACTAAAAGGGTGTTTCATGTTTTGCCAAACGCTGCACATGATGTTATAATGGAGGTCGGTCGTCGACCACAACGCTACCTTTTCAATTCTCATTCTGATTCTTGGAGGCTTTGCAGTCATGCTTGAGCTCACCTGTACCAATTTTAAAAAAAGACAGAAATGTAACATACCGTAACTTAATTTAATTTTTGTACAAAAAAGATATTTTCATGATATGTTAAAAAGCAAAAAGCAAAAAGAAAAACATGTATTACTTGTTTTCTATTGCTGCCGATCTGTCATGCAAGTGAATCTTAATTTTATTTTCATTTTCTGGGATTAGATTTGATTTGTGGCACATGGTTCTCCTCAGTGGAGAGCTGCCGTCAAGGAATATGTTTACATTCACCCTTAAATACAATACAGTTCCACCAAAGGACAAAAAAAGGTTGTTGTCTTGTTGTTGACCAGTATTCATGAATAATGAATGCATTATTAATCACAGCTGTGCTAGCACCATTGGTCCGCTGTCCGCTGGTCCCGACCCGGGAACGTCCCCATGTTTGGAGGTCTTCACCAATGAAGGGCATCTTTCCTTTGGGCAATCTACCAAATACTGTGTTCTGCTGTAAAACAATAAATGGTATTCGCTTGCCATACAACCCGACGGCAATATTTCAATGTCATCTTTGTTCGTTTTCCACTTTATGTGTTCCTGGATTTTTTGGGTTTTTTTTTTTTACCATCAAGGACAATCCTTGATGTACTCACAGAAGTGACAGTTGCTGCTAGTAATACGACAATAATAACAATAATATAACAACTTTCCGTTCGAGCTGCGTGTACAGAGGCCTACAGGACGTGTTGCACCTCCCGTTCCTCCCCTTCCTACAGTCACAAATCCTTGGGGGGGGGGGGGCTCAGTGCAATCTCACACTGAAATCCCATCAGCATTGTGTAAATTTACCAACAGACTCTGAAGAGGAGATTGTGTGGCGGCTGCTGCAACAGGATTCTCCGGCCGAGCACTGTAATCAGATCCAGTCTGCCCTGAATGAGACGGGGAAAAGACCAATGTTTCCCGTTCTATACAGCTGCAAGCCTGACACACACACACACACATGCACACAGACACACACACCCTCTCTCGCCAAAGTGAAAAACACATGCGCGACATAAGCTTTAATTTAACAGAGGGTCACTGAATGGAAATTAAATGTCGCTTCCCCGCCAAGTGACATTATTAAGTTTGGGGAAGCATTTCATTAATGTCTTTCCCAGAGGTTGAAGGGAACCATCTGATTGTCTTAGAGAGCCTGCTGTAAGTGCCTCTCATTAAATGAAAAATTCTCCACACAAAAAAAAAATGTGTTGAAAGTGTTGTGGGCTGAGCCGAGGTCTTAAGTGAGGATCTCTGAGGTAAAGGATTGATATTATAGGCTACGTGTGATTAAAATGGAGGATGGCTTTGTGACATTGAGTTCAAAACCATGATCAAAATGTATGGATACCAGTAAGAGAAAAGCACATGGGACTTTGAGTTTGAAGAGCTATCTACACAGTATGGCAAACAGGTTGAGTGAGTTCAATGGCTTCAGCAACGCCACTGATTCAATTCATTTTTAAAGTCGTTTAAAGTCAAGCAGGACATGAACCATTCTGTTAAAGAGCGCATTTAAAATCACAGCATTGTGTCTAATGAGCATAACCATGGTATGGTCTTACATGAAAATGTAGGTTCCATTTTATAAAGTACCCCCTTTGCAAAATTGTGTTGCGGAACACAAAAAAACTCAAAGAGAAAACGGATATGTGGAGTGGAAGAGAGGTTATTTTTTAAATTAAGTGTTGCCGGAACAATGTGTGTATGGAAAGTAATTGCGTTTATGATGTGCTAGTGCAATAAAAATGTTTTATAACATCTTTCTGGCTTTTTAGTTGTGTTTGGCCATTACAAAGAGTACAAAACACGGCTAAATGTAAAAGAAATGTGGCACTCAAGAAGGAATTGTTCCCCTTACAGTTGACAGAGAACTCTCTAGAAACATCTTTGACTGCCTTAATTGCGGTGGGAAGCCATTGCCGATACTACCTAATTCTACTACCTAAAAGAAAATCAATAAAACCTAAGCAGGCATTTGGGCGTTGTGTGAATAAACGTTCTCTCTCCTGAAAGCACATTTTGGCAGAGAATCCTTCAAAGGTGGAGGTAGTTACATTTAACGAATACCAATGAATCAAGCATCAGTGGCTGAAATGAATCTCTAATGGATAAAATACGTGGATAAATATATATAAATATATTTCCATATGCCTATAGGCATACTTCACAATCTGGGTTGACAATGGTTTAGGGTGCTTTCTGGATGTTCCATTCCTTGATGTCCTTGTCATTTCCTGGAATCCAGATAATTTGGGGCATTTCATGCATTATTTTGTACAGATAAGGAACTCTCAAATAAGAACTGGGAAGAAAAGAGATATTCTGAACATGCTGAATATTTCATCTGAGGTTATAATGGGCTTTCTATGACATGAGCCATTAGCACAGAAAATAGGTCAGGGGCTAGCTTACATGGGAAATCCTCACAGAGCTTCATTAACAAACTAATAATAACTATAATGCACGAGATTAATACAAATAAAATAATCAAAAGTGGGTATTTTCTATATGTTTGTAAGTTTTGCTGTTGAAAATCAATCACTTACATCTATAATATCTTGAATCTGGGGGGAGAAGTGGGGGTGGTGGGTTTTCCATCGATTGCCTATAAACACGTATTGTGGTCTGGGGCACGATAGTCCTCTGTGTCTTAAATGTTAAGTCAATTTTACCGCAAAAGTTCACAATAGTCACGCAAATCTTTGTTTCCAAGCCACAGCCGTGGCTTATGACTTCCTACCATCCCACTGCCGCCACCCCCCTCTCCCCTCCATCGCCTTTCTTCTCCCTCCTCTCCTCTCCCTAAGAGCCGGGAGAGGAGAGGGTATTAAGCGGGCATTTATAGACACCCGGAGTCCTTGTTCTGCCGCCGTCAGCACTGGAGGCACCGGCAGCAGAGAGCTGAGTGCTGCGCAGCCTCAGCCAGGTGAGGGGTGTTCTGTGTCGGGGGAAAGAACCAGCTCAGCAGCCCCGGGTGTAACTCTCAGCTTATTAGCGATACAATATCCATATTCAGCTCCCCGATCACTCTCCCGCTCTCCCGCTCCGACTGCGGTCACGCCATCAACACTTTGGAGAGGCGCGGCTACACGGTACGAGCGTTACACAAATTCCACAGAAATAAAAAAAATCAAATAGTTTTCAGCCAACACGGTATTCTTGTTCAACGGGTCTCCGAGTGCCTCCGTGATACTTTATCCAATGGTTTTACTGCAGCATTTTTTAGCTGCAGCCAGATTTTAACTACATTTCATTACAAAAATATAATCACATTGTTATCAGCAAACTCCACCATATTCTTGTCCCATTTAAAAAGTTTTACTGCAGCATTTGTTAATAGTAGGCCTAACATACAAAAACCATGGCAATATCCCATTCAGTTCTATATTGGCTAGATTTTTTTAATTCCCCCAAAAATCTAATGAAATTGTTAGCAGGAAACACCACCATATTTTTTATCCAAGTACCTCTGTGCTGATTTTTAAGTTTTTTCCACTGCAGCATTTTTAATAATATAACATAATAATTCGTTATTTAATCATAAATAATTAAATGGTGAATTCCTAGCCGATGTTTCAAGGTGTCGTGACCACAGTTCTCCACTGTGGCCCAAGCGTGAGAGCAGCACAATGTGCAGACATGTAGTCATCAAGACTAAAGAGTGTGTCAGTAATACGACCGCAGTGCACTTATGAGGACGCACTGAAGAAAACAAGAAGGGAAAAAAAAACCTCCCCCAGCTTCACATTTTCTCGAAGACTATTTGAATATTAATGGTGTTTAGGCTAAAAATGGCGGATGCAAAGCCTCGTTAAATCGTGCTCCCCCGGCTGTTTTCAAATCACGGGTTATATAAAGTACAGCTCGCCTGCGCGGTTGCAGCAGGACTTTCATTTAGCGACTGACGTTTGTAATACACACACGGGCCCCAACAGCTCTGCACCTGCACACACTACAATGTGTGAGGGAGGTCTCACTTTCTGGCAGTAATTCCCCTGATAGGCGCAGCGATGTCTTAACACACACGGTGTCTTGTGTTCTACAGTATCTTTCCATGCCTCTTGTACTCAGACGTCACCTGATCAAAGGAGGGTGTGGAACGCTCGAGTGGTCTCTCTCTCTCTCTCTCTCTCTCTCTCTCTCTCTCTCTCTCTCTCTCTTTTAAATCGTGGATCAGGTCAAGTAACAATAAATTGCATTAAAAATGTGAAGTTTTGCCAGCAGATGACGCGTTTACCACAAGCCTTAATACGCAGTTTAGCAGCATATATCGATCCCAAAAGTGTGGATGTGCAATTAAAATATTCCAGTGGGACGAATCGATAAAAACTAGGAAGCGCGCGCACACACACACACACACACACACACACGCACACACACACGCACACACACACAAATATGCGCGCACACACACTCACAAACTGGCACGGTGTAATCAGCGTCTATAGGAATGTTGAGCTCCGGCCAAGCGGATCGATGGGGCCTCAGCAGTATAAGAGCGGTATCGAATGCCCTCCATTACCGTAGTGACACATCAGGAGCGGCACTTTATGGAGGAGGGTGGGAGCGGCGCCCAGCAGCACCCAGCAGCCCGCAGCAGCTGTTGAGTGTCCGGTCCGGGCCGGCGGCAGGCACACGCTGGGCGCTATAGAGAACACTGGAATCAATAGGAGGAGAGCGCGTTACGATGTCCCCGCCGGATCGCTCCGGAAGCCACACGTCTGCTTCCTGCTGACATTTATATTGTCGTATATTTTGCGAGCTCAAGGCTGATTGGAGGGTGTGTGTGTGTGTGTGTGTGTGTGTGTGTGTGTGTGTGTGTGTGTGTGTGTGTGTGTGTGTGTGTGTGTGTCTATGTGGGGGGGGGGGGGGGGGGGGGGGGAATGAAAGTGTTTCAATTTGCAGGTTTTGGATAGATGACATCAACAAAAATGACATCGTGGTATGGCAAGCTCTGATAGGCTACTGTCTGATGTGCTGATTGCCTGAAATAATGCGAGGGTGAGGGCGTGTGTGTTTAAACACGCCTAATTGCCATCAATCAATACAAAGAGGAGTCATTTGAATTGCGCGCTACTGACTTCTTGACACATCTCAAGTCTGATGTACTCAGTGTTGGAAAATAAAGAGGCAAAATATATATTATTTATATATTTTCAAATAAGGGAAATCTGCCTCCATGTCACGTCCAGAAAGCAATCTGACGTCCCCTCATTTCAATACAATCTGGGAAGCAATCGGCTCGGCGGCGATAGGTAATCCCCTTCCTCTCGTAGTCCGTGTCAGGCGAGATCACTGCTCTTGTCTGTTCTGCTCAACGCAAGACCCGCCACCTCTGGCCCTGCACTGCCGCACCTAAATTGCAAATCAGCCTCGGCTGGAATTGACCAAGTGCCAACCAATCACCCTCGTCCTCCAGAGGAAATTATTTACGTTTTACACCGCCGGCGTTTTGCAAATACATAGTTGTCCACGGCTTCATCAAGCGGAATCATGATGACGATTCTTGTGGAATCGCCAACGCAACACACACACACAACAAATAAGAAGCACGTCTATAAAGGCGCAGAAATGCAAACAGAAGGGGGGAGGTGAGGGAGTAAGGGGAGGAAACGCTCGTAGGCCTCTCTGCCAATGCAAGAATTCCCCTCTGGTGAAATCCTCACCAAAAAAACAATAAAAACAACAGCCTCCTAATGGGCAGATGGTGCCAATATTGATTGTAGATAAACAAAAGTGCCAAAAGTGAGAATGGACGAGGGGAGATGACATAGAGAGAGAGAGAGAGAGAGAGAGAGAGAGAGAGAGAGAGAGAGAGAGGCACTGCCAAGCCCAGGCCGGCGTGACGACGAGCGGCGCCGCCTCGTTAAACCTGCCCCTGGGAGTCACGGGCAGATGCTCTGCTTTCCTATGATAATGGCCAAACCCGCTAAGCAGCTAGCCGCGCCACGCTCCTTTGAGCAGCTATTGACCTCTAAAAGCCGTCAGCTGCAGGCGTCACGCCAGCGTGCCGCTTCACCTCGCAGCGGTACGCTTGTTGCACTGTAACTTTTTTTTTTATGTGGACCTCAGTCGTTCCCGTTCCTTATCGGCGCGCCATAAAACATCTCGCTCAACGACCGCGTGGGCACGCACGCTTCCTGCGGTCTTTAATGTGTCGCGCGGCGTGTGGCCATCAGATTAAAGGGTTTTCATGTCGGCGACCACGACGGCCAATTATATTCTAGGATCCGTTTCGTTTGAAATCTTTGAAATCGCTCTCGCCTTGGCAAATTAACGACGAGGATACGGAAAAGTGTTCACTGTTCATGGACATTTTATTCACCTCAGCACTGAGCACTGCTGAGGCATCAAAGTGCCGTCCGTGCACGAGGGGAGAGAGAGAGAGAGAGAGAGAGAGAGAGAGAGAGAGAGAGAGAGAGAGAGAGAGAGAGAGAGACCACTGGATAGAGGGAGGGAGGGAGGAATAGAGAGCAGTGTCTCTGAGGATTAGCACATCGAGGCTGCTTTGATCTATTGAGATCTTAGTTGCTGGATAGTGTTGATAGAGCCCTGGTGGAGACGGCAGTGCAGTGGCGGTTCTAGCCTGTATGGCGCCCTGGGTGACCCCCCCCCCCCCCACACACACACACACACACACACAAACACACAATAAAATAACAATGCGCTTGTGTGCGGGTGGTGTATTAGTTTCATTAAGGTAAGTTAAGTTATTTTTAAGTTATTTAAAGGTCCTGTATGTAAGAATCATTCATCCGTTCAGGGACTACATGTAGGATTTTCCGTGCACAAATTGCATTAAATTGTCAAATGAGAGCTTCCCCGACTCTCTCTGTTGCGTGGAACAGCTTTTGGGCTGATTTCTCTTATATTTGAGTCGGGTCGGATTTCCCGGGAAAAAGGAACGAAGTGACGTGTGAGCGTGGATAATTAAAAAAAAAGTTATTTCATCGCTTTTATAAATGTGTACAAGATTTCATTATGATTAGAACTAACATTAGTTTCTGATGGTCTCAACCCACGGAGCTCTGAATGCACTTAGAGCTCTTAGAGCTCACTGCAGTTCACTTTCCGACCAAAGGGGTCAGTAATGAGAATGAATCTGTGATTCTTACATAGTACCTTTAAGGAGTTAAGTTATTTTCAATAGTTGTATTTTTTTCATGAATTAAAAAATGCAGCGATATGTCAGTGAAACTACTATATTCAGTCTTATGAATTAATTGCTTTACTTGGTAACATTTCGTAGTGTGACGAATTTGTGACGATGTGTGACGATTTTACGAAGTGCATTAGCACTTTGCAAAGTTAGAGGTGCGCTATTTGACAGATCCCCCCCCGCCCCCCCCTCTACCTGGGGCTTTCAGTCCCCCCTCCCCCTCCCCTCCCCATCTCCTACTTGTGTGTGTGTGTGTGAGTCTGAGAGCTTCCCAGCAGGCAGTAGCGTCGCCTGCTAGACATACATACTAGACATCATATAATTGACATGATGTGCAAATGAACGATAGAAAACATATCGCACAAATGTCACCCGTCAAAAAAATCTGAAATAAAATAGTTTTTGGTTTTTGCGGGCACCCAGTGCTGTCATGTCGCTCATATCTAAAGCCGCCCCTGCAGCAGTGCCACACATAGATGGAGAGCTGGAGACGGTTTCTATTCAAATCCGATATATCTTGTATAATCCTTTATTTTGTGTCTGCCTTTTGTACATATAACACACACAGCTGCTTAGCAGAGTGACAGAAAAGTATTTTAACGTCATTGCAAAGATGGAGGAGGTGAATTCAATGATAGGATTCAAGAACATCGTAACTAGCATTTTGTTATGCTGGTTTGAGGCCATAATGAAATAATTGTTTTCTCCACAATGAAGGAAACCCTAATGGAGGTCAACAGACCACACTTCTATTGGCTGACGTCAGCCCCATTGCATCTGAGAAGATCTCAAACACACAACAAAGATCAGAACATGATAACCATATTCACATTTACATTTAGTAGATGCTTATGTCCAAAGTGACTTACAATAAGTACCTTCGTTCAAAGAGAGTGGAACAACAATATACAGTATCGCTGACGATACAGTAACGGTACACTTGATAATTGCTCGGTAAATAGAACAAGTTTCAAACACTCATAAGTGTTAGGTTAACCCGTTGCTGATAAACAGCAAGATTGCTAGGATAGGTTCCATTTGTCAGTGTGCGTTGAGTTTGAATTATGGGCATTTCACTCTCCATCCATCCCACGTAGGGTTTGACACCAGATGTCTCGGTAAAAAAATAAAAAGTATAATCTGCAGGGTCAAGGCGGCCGGGAATCGACAGACGCAAATAAATCCCGAATGTAAATAATTCACGTCTTTTTAAAGATTCAGGGGTCTTTTCGTGGGTAAGCTTTTTGTATTTTGGGGCCATAACAGACTTGACTAAATCCCCCCGCGTGGAGATGCAAATCCCCCGGTGTGGAGACCCCGAGGGTCCCGGCCCGGCAGAGAGCAAGGGGTTAAGGAGATGAAGACGATGCATGGAGCCCTAACTCCCTCGTTATTTTCTCCCTCATTCTCCTGATCCTTGGGGTCTCTTTATCCCTCTTCGTTCTCGTTTCCTACAGACATACCCACACACCCGCACACACACACGCACACACACACACACACACACACACACACACACACACAACACACTTACGCACATGCTCAGACGCACATACACCCCATAAACACAGACACTCTTACTCTCTCTAGCACACACATGCACTCTCTCCCTTTCACACACACACACACACACACACACACACCCCAACACACACACACACACACGCCCAATCTCTTTTAAACCAGGGGAATTCTATGTATCTATACAAGCTGCCTGCTACTTGACTAAAACGTTTTTCCAGAATATAATGTTCTATTGGTTGAGCATCCTATCTCAAGTGAGTGTGTCCTGTGCTTTGTCCCTCGCAGATCCTTCTTCTTTCTTGTTTTGTCTCCGATCACATTTTTGGAATCTCATGGGTGGAAATTCTGCTAAACAGGGTTTACTTACCCTTTAAAAGCTAACCCAACATGACCCCTATTTCAGAAATAATTACAATGTTCTTTCTTTCTGGGGCGGGGGGGCTGTTGGCTGTGTCACATCAATGCCATCAGCAGGTACCAGGTGACCACATCAGCCAATAAGAAGTTAGCAGTTAACAGCTAATGTCACCGACAGAGGGAGTCATCGACTGTAAACCTGTCCTTTAAATGTCCGCTCTAATTGTCTAAAGTTTCATATTAATTGTAGTTCAAGTCTATGTCAGAAGCCAGCTCTGTATGGAGTCACATACATGGGCCGTGATACATGCTGCCTTCCAGTGTTGGGAAAGTTCACTTTCTACATGAACTAGTTCAAAGTTCAGTTCACAAATTTTAAAATGAACTAGTTCAGTTCATAGTTCATAATTCAAAATTTTGAACTAAGTTCACAGTTCCAAAAATGAACTAGTTCATAGTTATTTTTTTCAATATGTTGCTGCAAGCTATTATTTTTCAAAATTATTGCCACAGCCCATATAGAACCACAGACAGCAATTATTTTATCAGTTTTAACACTGAAACTATGCGTCAGATTTCATCTTCATATCCAATTTTGAATCCTTATCCAACCAGGGTTTACATTAACATTGAGGGGACAGCATTTCCCCATTGTTGCTTTAACGCTTTGTTTTGATGACGCATGCGGCAGTGCGACACTGGTGGCTGGTGTTGCCAGATTGGGTGTTTTTTCCGCTACATATTAAGGCCTGTTTACGGTGTGTTTTAGCCGGGTTTTCTCTCTAGAAATCTGGCACCCTATTGAACGAAGTTAAACTGAGAGAGCGTGCGTTCACAGACACCAGAATGAACGCGTTCACAGTAACGTTCATCAGGCAGTAATACAGTACGTTCAGTTCACGTTCGCCCAAAATATGAACGAGTTCATGAACTATCGTTCAATGAACGCGTTCAGGCACAACACTGCTGCCTTCACGTCAAACTGGTTTCAGATTCAGTGTCAAAGATCCCCAACCGGCTTGTCTATTTCCTAATTGCCCATCAGGCAATAATAATGATGTTAATTAATTACATTTCTTCATGTATCCTATAAAGACCTGATAGGCAACCGGAAGCCAGTGCAGAGATCGGAGTAACAGGAGAACTCTATTTGACCTATAGTGAGTCTTATAATGGCAAATCGAACGCATTTATATCACGCTTTTATCGAAAGCACTTTCAGCTGCCTGACATTCACCCATCAACAGCGGTGGCAACCACACAAGATAACAAGGCAGGAACAGGCGTCTTGCTCAGGGAAACCTTGACACTTAGTTAGAGAGAGCCCTGGGATCGAACCAGCAACCTTCCAGATAACAGACCCGCTCTTACCTCCTGAGCTACTGCCGGCCGTCTTGTGTGAGCGTTCTGGATTGCCTGCAGACGAAGTGTGCTACAGTAGTCACTGTGAGAGGAGATACAAGCATGTGTGAACATCTCTAGTTCAGCAATTGACACTACAGATCTCAGTTTACTGATATGTCTTCAGTGGAAATATCTGGTCAGCTGCTTAACATGGGTGTGGAACAATGATGATTAAGTAAATATTAAGTAAGTTGAAATGGAAAAAACTTCTGTCATTGAGTTAAGTCCAACGCTATGCCTGAGAAGCCCGCCCAATCACATAAGCTCTTACCCAGGATGGCCTATTGTGTCGAACACAGAACTGAGGTCAAGAAGTACGAACACAGAACAATCACCCGCATCAGAGGACGTCTCTGACCCGAATTGAAACGTCTTAGTATTGTGCCTCTCCAATGCAGCACTGAGTTGATTGGCCACAACCTTCTCTAAAATGACAAAAATGGGAGTTTAGATATAGGCCTATAGTTCTTCTAGTTTTGTACTTCTTGATCTAGTTTTCTTTAATATGGGAGAGACCAATCCTGTAGACAAGGAAGAATAGTTGATAGCTGATAGCAAGGACAATAATTGGCAAAACAAACAAAAAATATGGAAGATACATCTAGAGGGCAAGAAGAAAACGTGATTTTCCTAATCAAATCCATCAAATGGTGTAAGCTGATAGGTTGGAAAGAGACCAGAACAGTAGGAGAGGGGGGCTTAGAGTTGGGTGGGCAAGTCCCAGGATTAAGACTGTACCTAATATCTATTACCGTATCAACAAAGAAGGTAAGGAATATAAATATAAATATAACATCGATCGAAATATAGTAGAGTATAAAAGCAAATATAATATTCAGATTTCTTTTTTGAAGAAATCAAGTGAGCAAACTAAGCATTCCGAGCTTTCATTACTAATGCATTAAAATAATCTTGAAGATCTTACACAAGATTTTACATATGCCTATCCATAGAAGTTGCGACACTTCTTCTTCTCAGGCAGCGTACAGCTAACATCCACAAGTGTTGCCGGTAGCCCGAGTCCTAACCTTTCCCTGAACTCAGGTGCATCTCAAACAGGGACGACGGACCCTTATCCCTCCTCACCCGTCCGTGTGGTTCCGGTTTTTTGCCGAAGAACATGAATGCGAACCACACGGACAGACTGCCTCCCTGTATTGCACAGAGGAGGGCGACAGAACCGCTGAACCTCTCCTGAGTGAAAGAGAGTGAGAGATAAAAATGGTAAAACAATGAGCAATAAATAAGCATTTACACTGAGGACAGCTGATTAATGCAGCAGACAGACATCATATCGACATTCCTTTATAATCTTTTGAAGTTTAATTCATGAGCCGGCGAGAATTAATGATCCTAGTCATTAAGTAAACAATTAAAATAAGACAGCCTGTTGGGCATTACCAAAATTGCACTGCAGTTTCATTCAACAAATAAACAAATATATTGATCATATTGAGTACTGACACTTTGGCTCGCTAACGTCAACGTTACTGTCCAATTTTTTTTTACGTTAGACAAATAAAACTAGATTAACACTCTTGTCATCCATCTGTGTTTATGCTCCCAGAAGGCAGTTTGATGAAAAACCAGTGTGGATAAATTCCCTATTCCATTGCCAGGTTTCAGTCAGGAATAAGACACATTTTCCCCTGAAAATAAGTCATTTAGTGTGTGAGCTTTGTTCAGCACAGATCATGCATTAATGAAACACATTTTGGTTGAGAAAGCACCGCGTCGTCGTCGTCAGCACAGGAAGCTCTGGGGATGCGCGCAATCGGCTGGATCTCTCGTGCACCGCGGCCATCCCGACCATAACAAGGGAGTGAGGGCGGGTCAGTGGAAGCAGAAACTGAGACTAGGGGGATTTGTAGTAGGAAACCCGCCTAGCCACAAGGGGAAGCTAGTGAGGTGTATAGGGGGAGGGAGGGGTTTGCGATCCAGATTGAGACGACTAGAAATGTCGCTAAAGCCAACATGTGCGATAACATCCTGGGCGAATGGGTGTAAGGCCAGTAATCGTTTCCAGGAAGTCAGTCAGCGCCAAAAACAGTTTTTCTTCTCACACTCGTTATGATAGAGACTCTGAGCCTGGTTTCTCAGCAGTTGGCTGAGAAAATGTCCCCTGCGATGACGGAGTTGATGGAGCAGGACAAACAGAACGGACAGAACCGGGTCACCCCAGCGCCGGTGTGAAGAGTGGCAAGTGCTCCGGGATCCATAGGACCGCCCGGGAAAGGGAGGATGGGGAGGCCTCCCCATGGGGGAAAGTCTTGAAGGTCCAGGATGTCACATCTCCAGCTGGATGTTGTATTGAGGAGGTGCATGGGAGCAGTGCCTCCCTCTCGTGCTGCGAGCATCAACCAGAGACCAGGGCTCCTGGTGTGGGAGGCTGTGGAGCTGATAAAGGCTGAGCGGTATGGTACTCAGGAGTAAACAGGATGGTGATTGGAGGTGGAACATCAGCAGCGGGACAAAGAGTGGTGACAGAGGCTCTGGAGGAGAGGTGGCCTCAGCGGCTTCATCAACTTCAGCAGCAGGAAGGGAAGGACCTTTGGAATAGCTTCGGGCACAGGTGGTGCCAGTTTATGCCGAAAATGATTGTGTCCATGAACATCTTAGCTTCCTGGATCTGGTAAAGTGTAAATATCCTTCCTTCCAGCTCTGCTATTTTGTTGGCCAGGCGAACGCAAGCTGACACAACAGGACGGCGAGGTGAGTGGAGCCATGGATTGTGGACAGAGTGGATGCTGTGTGGCGTGGACGGTGGGGCTCTGACCCAGAGCCCACAGCCGTGTACTCGTTGATCATTTTCAGTGCAATTTTTGCTCAATGTTGTCTTGTATTGTAAAGCTTCTAGGTCCAAAGTGACCCCCAATGTGAACCCAGATATGCCTTTATCCTTTAAACAGGATAGCCTAACCCACTTGGCTAACCCAGATCTTAGCAGTTATCTATTATTTTACGACTTTCCACTCGGTTAATACACTGACTTTGTAATGGAAAATTACATACATAAGTATAGTCACGTATTATGCATGCAAATATGTTTCTCTTCACTACAAACCATCTCCTCTCAAGGACACATTCCGAATGGTTAATGTCTCGCCACAAACTCTAAGTGAATCTGGTGCATGGTTTATGGTTGCCATAAACCAATGTACGTGCAAAAGAGCCATATGTCACCGTGCCCTGATAGTAGAAGGCAAAAGTTGTGGTCTCTGTGTAGATCATTTAATTAACGTTGGAAACTCTGAAGTCTCTATGCCCCTCCGCATGATAGATAACACCTGATCTCGTTAGTATATGTTGTGGACCGGAACGGTCTGAAGGAGGGAGAGAGCTTTCCCTTTGAGCCTATAGACAGGTGGCCAACAGTTCAGAGACAAGAGCCAATTTTTTTACTTGTGTTACTGCAAAGAGCCCACATTTCATACACACATGAACACTCCCATTCTCCTCTCACACAACATATGAACATTCTCCCATCCTTGCCTATCACACAACAACCAAAAATATTTCTTAGTTCTGATCTATGTTAATTCGGGGGTGCTCCGAATTAAACGGAAGGGCTACCCCCCCCCCCCCCCCCCGGAACCCCCCATTCAGAAGCGCGAATTAACGGACCCCCCCCCCCCCCCCCCCATCCAGAACCGCGGAATTAACGAACCCCCCCCCCCCCAGAGACGGCTGACTCGGAGGCCCGTCCACCCACCGGTAGCGTACATTGCGCATCTTGCGGCAACATCTGTGATGAACGCGCTAACTGACAGCCCTTAAGAAAAACCACAAATTCGATTATGAACGTAAGAGACATGAAAACCAGACAAGAGAGCCGCGGGGTTTGGCCAGGCCTGCTATAGATCATTCATCACAGCCTGCCATGTTTGGGCGGGAAAATGACGATAAAGTTATGAACTTCTTTGTCTCTTTGGCTCCTTCGCTCTCAGACCCCACTGTTAGCGTGTCTGACTGAGAATAACCCATCAGCGCTGATTATATGTATCGATATTTAATAAATGTTGTCTACTATACTGGTCTAAAATCCACTGGTGACAGAGTTGTTTCTTATTAGTTCACAGATTTCCACCACAACTTCAGAAAAGAATACGGCCTCTATCTACAGACCAACATTGTGTTGGTGGAGCCGATGCTCGGTCAAATAGAGTCCACCACCTGTAGACTCAACAGAGAAAGCTTACAAGCAAAGCATGCTGAGGCATGATAGCATGATAGCATGATAGCATGATGAAGTAACAAGACAATCTGAAACACAGCTTGTAATTGCAAAAGGAAGAATAGAATATTTAATGTCACCTTGTAATAACTTTAATCATCTTTACTAACTTATAAAACTGGCACCCAAGCCATAGTTTTGCGCACACCATTGCAATATGGGGAAGGTTGTGGCCTTTTACAAATATATTATATTCACAACAACAATAGTTTAATGACAAAAATACATAATGATGGTCATTATGTCAGATAATTATGTAAAATATCATGCTGTTAGGAGATGGCATCATGGTCTTTGTGCTCTGTTGCAGTGCAGTGAACATCTATTACATCAATCCTTCCACTCAAAAACGGGGAATAGTCGAGGTTAACACAAACCAATATAAAATATAATACAACTAAATGGATCCTTCCTTTTTTCATTAGCGTGAATCGTTCAGAAGTGAGGGGAGGCCCACGACGACACATGCTAGGCTGGGTAATAGGATAGCAACCGTTCAATCTCACTGCTTTGCATGGTAAACGCCCGACGCAGCCACGGCATATTCTATTGTCCAAAACACCAGTTTAGAAGATATGCAACAAAATCCCTGCTGTGAACCGTCACGGAAATGAGAATGAGAGCGTGCACCGCAATAAATAAATGAGTGATGCTTGTGTATTGCTATTACATCCTTAACCCCGCTGGGGAGAGAGAGAGGGAGGGGAGCAGCGGGGCGACACGTTGTGTTCCCTGGCTGTCTCTCAGAACTCCTGTCACACCAACATGAGTGCGACGCCCGGCCAAACACACACAGCATTGCGTTATCATCATCATCATCATCATCATCATAATAATAATGATAATAATATTCATGTTCATTAGGGTTGTCAAAGCAATCGTGCTAAATAATGCAAATCCGTCTTAAAGCCACACATTTTTCGCTTGAGATGCGGTGGGACACCGGCGTATGCGCCGCTAAGATGCGCGTCGTGTTCTCGAGTGCAACAAGTTTCAAGCACATGCAAACACTTTGTGTTTCCAATAATAAATATACAAGCATTTGCATAAAGTCATACATATGTCTCCGTGTCAGTTTAGAGTTTTAAAAACTTGGAAAATGTTGCTTTGGGGGGCATTTTGACCAGATAAAAAAATGTGATGAAACATTTTAATCGATTTGACAGCTCTAATATTTGTACAAAATAATACAAATAATTCAAGGTCAGAAGGGTGTGCTGTGAGGTGGAGCCGTGCCCTGTCCTCCCTTCCATGTTGATCAGCCACGTGGGGCACTGAACCGGACAGGCAGGAGAGCGGCTCCTGAAACATTCATACACCACCTGGACTCCACTGGGACGCCGGAGGTGGGGTTGGGCGCAGAGAGAGGGTGGGGGGGGGGGGGGGGCCTGGACTGAGGCTGGGGTATCCAGGTGCAGGCGTGTACATGGGGTGTAGGGATTCTGGGGGTACAAGCTCATGCCCTCTTCAGCATGTTGCACCCGGGTACACCCCGACAACACGGCTGCCATCTCAGAATGTCAACTCAAGGAATTGGAAAGAGATCGTGTCCAGGCAGAGGTACGGGAGCCACCGCTGCGTTGCCCGGTCCGTCTTGCAGTCAGAGTGGTCCGTGACTGGGCTGTGGTTGGCAGTGGTAAGGTCGGCGTGCCTCCGGGGCCCGGAGACAAGGCGAGGCTGCCTCTGCCGCGCCTCAGTCCTCCTCTTCCACATAGGAAGAAGGGAACCAGCCCACCTGAAACAGCAGAGAAAAAGACACTATATACAACGTAGTGCACTGTGGAGTGTGTGTGTGTGGTTGGTGGCTGGTTTAAGCAGCCTCACCTGGCCCCGAGTCTGGCTGATTAGATTAGGGTGGGCCGGGCGAGGGTACACACCCGTGGTGCATTGGCCAATCAAGGCACACAGGATAAACCAGCCAACCCCACACACACCCAGGGAGAGGGTTCTGACATGTCAGCATTTTCCACCTGCTCTGGCTGTAATAACTTGCCAACTCTCCAATAAACAGATTTATACAACATCTCTGTGTCCTGAGCGTCAGAGGAGCCCAGAAAAGCTACTTAGTTTGGCGTGTGGCAGGAGCAACTGCCACATACACTATTTAGGGAATAAGTATATGGGACATTTGGACACTATGCACCGGAAATCCGTCTGCATTTTGTGGATTGGTCGTACAAACAAACCAACACGTGTTAGATGTCAGCTTGTCGCGAATCATTTGCATAAATAACGTATACACGTATTGGATGAATCACATGACGCTGTGCATCATGGGATATAGTGCGAAAATAATTGTTTGCGAAAGCTGTACATTTCTTGGACAGTGTATTATGGGTATTAAGTAGTGCACTATATAGGGAACCAGATTTGTAGGGTGTCACAAAATGGCGCTATATCAGACACAAATGGGCCAAATTGAACAGAGCCAAAGGCTTTGACCAATCAGAGGTTGGTCAAAGCGGAACTGCCCCTCCCTACCTCATTAGTCAGACCCCACGGCCATTATGAAACTTGTTCTATTAACCTTGCAACTATGAACTCTTTGTAAGTCGCTTTGGATAAAAGTGCCCAAATGCCCTAAATGTAAATGTAAATGAATGATTGAAACCTGCTCTATTCTCATCTTTATGTACCACAGTGATATATTGCTAGTCTCTTTCAACAAATGCACTTATTGTAAGTCGCTTTGGATGCCAAAGAATCCCAGAAAGGTGCCCCACCCTGCCGTGGACGTCCCCTTGCCACCATCCATTGGGCGTCTTGGAGTAAACCTTCACAACGTCGCCCTCCGCCAGGGACAGCTCCCGCGGGTCCCTGGAGCTGAAGTTGTAGCGGGCCACCGCCGTGCCCACCACCCTGGGCGAGAAGACTGCAGGGTTGGGGGGGGGGGAGACAGACGTTACCAGGAATGGAAGAGTGGAAGAAGGGGGGAAAAAAGGGTCACTGAAATATTTCTTCACAGACAATAATGATCTGTTTGCTTCCGCCGCCGTCAGACAGGGTTATTACCGCTGCAACGAGGAAAGTGGCTCTGGGGAGTGTATGAATTTGCTTTAGGAATTGAAACGCGAGAAGGAACGCGTCAGCTTCCGAGTGCCAAAGCAAGAGTAGAGTAGGTGGGTTGACAAACTCCGGTGTACACTATGTTCATGTGTCTTGTTAAATAAATCTGTGTGTGTACTTTGCCTCTTGTTCACATATTGTCCGACCACTCCGCATGAACATACAAGCTCACACAGCTTTTTTTGTGTCTATTTTTCTTGTCCAGCAGTATATCAGTGGCTTTTGTTATCTATGACAATATGTGCGGGAATTGAGCGCGGGTACGGCCTGGTAGACACAAACATACATGTGCTCAAGGACACGGATACCTACACCATGAATGCACACGCATACACAATTAAACAAAGCATGCTTGTCGTGCAAACGCACACAAAACAGACACACAATCTTCCATGCATACAACGGAACAATACACCACGCATAGACACACAAAGGCAGACCCACACAAGCACACACAGGCAGAGAGGCGCGCGCACTGTGACTGCGGTTTGTACAAGCGATGTTACGAAGAGGACAGGAGTGCCTTCGCTCCGTGGATCACAGCAAAACGTGGGCGTGTGGCAAAGACAACAAACCAAGGCCAAATGAAAGGCATGGGGAGGGAGAGAGAAAAACAATTCACATACAGAGAGAGAGAGAGAGAGAGAGAGAGAGAGAGAGAGAGAGAGAGAGAGAGAGAGAAGACAGAGCCGTACCTGACCAGAAAGGAGAAGTGCAGGGAGGTGTAAAGCCGGAACCTTTAGCAGGATCTACTGAAAGATGACCAAGTGAGCGACGGGGGCCAGGCCATGGCAGCAGGAGAGAGAGAGAGAGAGAGAGAGAGAGAGAGAGAGAGAGAGAGAGAGAGAGAGAGAGAGAGAGGAGAGAGAGAGAGAGAGAGAGAGACACAGAGAGCGTGAGAAAGAGTGACATACAGAGCGAGTGGGAGAGAGAGAACATAAGAGTGGTAAAAAGTTTGAAAGCAGAAAAAGAGGAAGCGACACAGAGCAGAGGAGATAGTTTGCAAAGTTAGACACCGAGCCCCAGCAGTAACATGTGGGAGGGTGAGCGCTCGAGATGTTCTCCGGTTCTGCAGAACAAAATCACTGCCAAGCGCACTGTCTTTTCCACTGGAGGAAGACAGCGGAGCGAATGTTCTAAATCAAAATCACACATATTTTAGATGAAGGTGATTTAAGAGTGTTCTTAAATGACACCCAGAGCACAATTGCTGCCAGACATTATGAATGACCACAAGTTTCAAATAAAAATAGAACATTCAATTATTTTATTCATTTTTGTTTATCACAAGGAGTCACAGAATAACCCCCCCCCCCCCCCCCCACACACACACACACACACACACCACCACCACACACCAGGGCAACACACACCGTTTCCTTGCAAACAGCACCCCCAGTCACACATACATGCGGCAGGACAATAATATACACACAATCCATGGGGTCCTTCACCTACCGAAGTGGACCGATGGTACATATAAATGTAAATGTAAATGTACACACACACACACACACACACACACACACAATAACACAATAACACACACAATGACACCCCCCCACCATGTTCAGGTACACACAGTGTAATCCATATCCCCGTGGCCGGCCACGCGGCCAGGATAAGCACAGCACAGCGAGGGTGTGTGTCGGCTCTGTGAGCACATTAAGTCTGATCACAGTGCTGATTGATTTTCCATAGTTCTGCGTTGTGTGATTGTTTTCTCTTCTTTTCATTACGTTTCCCTCGCTGTCGTATTTACCGCATGATTATTGTTTTTCTATTTATTCATTCATTTATTTATTGTATTTGGGTTTTTTTTTTCCCCCCGTCTCCTTCAGACATATGCACATGTTGTGTTCCCCTCATGTGTTTCAGGCTAGCACCGAGCTCCCATCCCAGCATGCACCGGGGTCTGTCAAGATGTTATTCCTCCCGGGTAAAAGAGAAGTGCACAGGGATGACAGTGAATGGCAGCAGCCTCTTGCCGAAGCCCTGCAGAAACGCTGGCGCACTTGAAGACGTGCCGTCGCTAAAGGAAGCAAGTGTACCGAGGGGGGGGGAGGGGGTTTATATTTCCAGCAGATACGACTGTGTTTGGCTGTGTCGGTCGGTGTGTGTCAGCCGCGGTTGTTTACGCCGTTAAGCGCGACACTTTTGCAGCGCATTCCTCTCTCCGGCGGACTCCTGCCGCTCTAACCCGCCTTGCTTTCCTGAAAACTTTTTTCCGGGGTGTTTGTTTCTTTGTCGCCCAGTTACCAAACAGTCTCCCCCCCCACCCACCCACCCACCCACCCCCTGTCAGACCCAGGCAAGTCCTCCCAAACCCCCCCGCCTCCCCCCTACCCCACCCCCAGGTGTGTGTCAGCAGGCAGCTGTCACATCGGCGTCTCCAACGGCAACCAGAGTGAAATGTCATTGTCCTGTCAGCGGCGCGGCGGTGCGCTCCGCTCCGAGCGGGCCCAGCGGTGCCGGGCCTGGGGCGATGAGGACCTAGCTGGAGCCACTCTGCCGAGCCCCGGTGGCACTTTCCGGGGCTCTTTTCTCCAGATTTTTCTTCTCCAACACGCCCCCCTCCCCCCCACCCACCGCCCTACCTCTTCCTCCTAACTGGGCGTTTCTTCCCTCATCTTTATATATATATTTTTTATATTTATATCAGACCTTAACAACTTAAATTAACAACTTCTTCCTTTAGCGTGTCCATCTCCCTGGCTGTGTTCACCCTTATATGTTCTGTCTTCTGTCCTTCTACAATCTTTTGCCCGTGTTTGCTATCAGATCTAAAACCTTACTGTATTCATCGTCCTCCTCCTCCTCCTACCCCTCCTCCTCCTCCTCCTCCTTCTCCTATTCCTCCTCCTCTTCCTCCTCCCCTCCTCGAAGTCTCATCCGCATGTCCTCCTTATGCCCTCCTCTCCCTTCCTCTCTCTCTCTCTCTCTCTCTTCCCTCCTCCTATTTCCCTCTCTCTCCATCAGAGCGACAGAGCATCTGTTGGCTGTCTCCGAGGGCCATGGATGGGGGGATGTGGGGGTGGAGAGGTGGAGATAAAGTGTTTAAGGCGCGGCAGGTCAGACACTTCACTGGACGAGAAGGTAGCGACAACCATTGGTTTGTTGAAAATAGAAGCGAGCGGTAGAGTACAGCAAAAATCGATGTCGCCGGTCAGCGGCGCCCGTGCTGTAGTATGTTAGCGACGATACGATACGCTACGGGCGTACTGTGAACGACCTGCCGAGTGGCTCGCCGCGTTCTACGCTAACACACACACACTCAAAGCACCACCAACACCCATCCAGTGTCTCAGGCTGCTCACGAGATGTTAGACGAGATGTTAGACGCAATGTTAGTTGATGAGAGATGGTGCTACGTAGAGAGGGTATCTTCAGCTTTCAAGAAGGGAGATCTAAGACTTTTTAAGACCTTTTTTAATACCTCTTCAAATGCAGTTTGATGGCAATTTCGTGGAAACACAAATAATCAACCATTCATCAAAGTTCCAACTTCCAAACATAAGACACTTCCTGTTTCTGACCAGAATCTGCGTCACGATGCCAGAATCTCCATACAGCCCCACAACAATATAAGACAGATGGAAATGTAATACCTTCATTTTTTACATTTTGTGAATTTCCCTATCTCTTACCCAGTTAAAGGACCATTACACAGATTTACATGTCCATAGTTAATGGACTCGGGGGGCAATTATGCTTTTTAAATAAAACTCACAATTCTAGATCATCGCATTTTATGATTAATCGTTTGGATGGAAAATAATTATGCATAAATGAATGAGCACACCCCCCCCATAGCTTCTCACAAAGCCAGAGAAATTAATTGATGAGCAATATTGAAATATTGCTTTGTTCTTAAGACAGTGAAACGACAGATTGTCATGGCAACGCAGAATAAATACAGGGGGACAAATCCGTGATAACGATCGGCACATAAATGCACACTCTGGGAAACTGTCCTGCACACCTAGCATCACTTATCCACCATCAAACTGATCAACTCTTGAAAAGAAAGTGTCTGGCGTGGTGTCAAAACACACTTTTTTAAAATCCAACTTGTCATTGCGTTCTCACTCTCTCTTTCTAAAATATAGACAAAGAGCAGCAGAATTTAGCGTCAAAAAACCACATGTGGCAAACGGCACCGAGGGGAAATCATATTGGATACTTATGCGGCACTAAATATTTCTCACATGTGTCTGGTGCCAGAAGCGGAGCTGTCGAGGGTATTATAAGACACAGTTTACACTTGAGTGTCTGGTAACTAACCAAGCGCTTTGTCAGCATGAATTCCTAATGTATTCCGGTTCCAGTTCTTCGACGGGAGGAGGAGGACGTCGCCAGGCTGGTAATCGCAGACGGAAGTACGCCAACAGAACAGACCGGAGAACAGACACCGCTAAGCATTGGTTGGGCTCATTATTATTCCCTTCATGAAAATATGAGATTTTATAACAGTTACGTGGGCCTATGTGTGGGCCCAAACCACCAATGAAAACATGAAAACTAGCCTCCTGCTTGGAGCTCGAGGCAGCCATGCATAGCGGAGACTGGTACATCCCAGTCGGAAGACCCAGAGACAGATCAGGACGTCAGGCCCCATATCGCAGGGTTTCCGTGACTGAGCAAATCAAATGAACATTTTGTCTGTGCATCTACTTTGTTGAAGTCTCTGCGTTTGACCCCCCGGTCGGTACGACATGGTTACAAGAGAGGGGGAGGAGGGGCTTCAGAGACTCACCGGTGGAGGCCCGGGGGAGGTGCCAGGGTACGTTTCCGTAGACCAGGCCCCTGTAAGGCACCTGCAGCGTGGTGTCCAGGCTCCTAAAGCCCTCCCTCAGAGGAGTTGTCCTTGTAGTACACTACCAGGTCCTGCTCACACACACACACACACACACACACACACACACACACACACACACACACACACACACACACACACACACACACACACACAGACACACACACACACACACACACACCATTAACGTATCACTTATGTAACCAGCACAAATGGAATCCCTAACTTAAGACTGTATTAGCCCAATAGAACTGTAACATAATATAACTGTGAACAAAAAATAATTAAGAACACAAACATACAATTGTAAAAAAGCCTGAAACCGCATATTGATACATTTGAATAAATGTTTGGTCCAGACTTTTCATGAAAACATGTTATAAATATACACAGCTTAATAAAAATGTTTTTTTTCCATCAATGATTGTTCTTGTTTATGAACAATGAGGGCTATCATTTTTACTCCAGCATAAATATTCCAGCAGACGACGCAACAAATGCAATGAGAAACTCCTCAAAAGTCTTTAAATTCAGTGTCTGCGACAGCGCCCGTCCCCTGGCAGTGTTAGCAGTGTAACAGTGTAACAGTACAGTTAACATCTCAGCGACAGTGATTTCTGTGGAGCGGCTTGCAGGCCCATTACCTGCAGGGACTTGAACAGGCGACTCTCAGCGATGTAGAAGCAGGCCTCCTTGGTCAGAATCTTAATGTGCTTGACTTCGTCGTTGAACCTGCGGAGGATGAATAAGACATGGGGCTGCTAATCAACTATACATGCCCTCCCTTCAGGCCTGTCACTACAGCGAGCCATCAAGCAGCCGCGCTCAAGGCCCCCGTGACTCTGGCTATGCTGATGCAAGCAGCTCTCCAGTCCTACCAGACTGGCTGGCTGGTTTCCCAGTCATAGCAAACTTCAATCAGCTGATCACCTGATATACACATATGCTGTTTTCTTATTATAATCTAACTTCAGCTTCTTACTGCCGACTAACTTTAACTTCTTTCTATCGCTACTAACTTTACCTTCCTACTCCCTACTAACTTTAGCTTCTTACTACCGACTAACCTTAACTTTTTACTACTTACTAACTTTACCGACTCACTACCTACTAAAGCTATGAATCCATGTGGTGTTTTCTGTTAACACTTTCCCCCTTCCTGCAATCAAACAATAACCCCCACCCCCCTTAAACACGCACACACACCACACACACACACAGGCACACACACACACACACACACACACACACAGGCGCACACACACAGGCACACACACACACACACACACACCCACACCAACACACCACACACACACACACACACACACAGGGCAAGTCAACACAAATATTAGATGATTGGGTTAAAAGCTTCTAATGACTAATTCACAAACTCAATGAATGCAGGTACGTTATAACTCATGCCATGGCCAAATTCAATTAAGCCGACTAATGTGGTTTAGCGGCCGCAACAGAACCAGGGGGGAGGGGCCTCGTGTGTGGTTCAGAGGAGAGGAAATCGCCGCCACGGGGCCCGCGTGCAGCGCTTCAGGCCGACTGTACCAGTAGACCCGCCTACCTGTCTCCCATATGATAATATGTGCAAATCACCAGATCGAGACGGAGGCCTCATCATAAATCTGCTCCAGTGCTGTATAAATGGATGAGGGGGGCGGCGTGGGGGGGCGAGGGGGGGGGCTAAAAAATGTGGCCGTGTCAAATCTACTTATGCCATTATAATATAACGTTGAGTTAATACATTATTGATGTGTGGTCCGGCTGTACCGTATTGTCGCACGGACACCATCGAAATAGATGTTGTTTGATGTGTTTGGGTGGCTGGAGGCCGGGGCCCATGGTCCGGATTAGGCATCCAGGTCCTCGCTGGGCTGGAGTGCAGAGGGTGGGGCTTGGGCCACAGTGTGGGAATTTGCGCAACGGTTTCCCGCATGTTTCTTTTTCGAGCGTGGAACTAAAAGAAAGGCGAGGATATAAATGTCTTTGGTCACAAAGATAATTACAACTCGCAAACAAAAAAGAAACCCAACTTCCAGCCTCCGAATTCCTCACCGATGGTTGACTTTGTCCACTTTGCCCTCCCAGGTGTTTCAGATCACTGTAATTAAGAGTCAACCACCCCCCACCCTCCTCCCTCCTGTCCCCCTCCCCCCTCCAGTCACCCTCCCCAAAGTGTGATGTCACAGCATTTCCCTCGACTTCCCCGCTGAACCTCGCTTGGAGCCACGAGGGGGATGGATGTTGTCACACTGCAGAAAACACCACACACACACACACACACACACACACACACACACACACACACACACACACACACAACACAAAACAGATCCTGACACAAGAAATTAATCATAAACTAGATATCAGTTATCTTATCATTATTCACACTTCATTGTTTCATCCCTAAACAGATAACTGTAATCCGCATGCCCATATATAAGAGCTTTGTTTACATGCTGTCAAAGTGCAGGTGAACATTAGAGAGTTCAATAATGTCATTCTGTACGATGTCTGGTAGCTCCGCAGAGATTGTGTGTTTTTTTTCATCTTCTTTGCACAAATGTATCGCCACTAACAACATACAGGCGAGATACACTCCTGGACATTAACTTTGGTCTACAACAAAAGGTTCTGGGATACTTTTTCCATCGATCCCGAGTGGCCGGCGGAGATAGTACGAGGGAGCCACAAAAATGGCGGCGATGCGTCTCCAGGGAAACGGAAGAAGGAAAGACCTGTGGAAACGAAGTGGGCTACGGGGTATGGAGCATCTGACAGTCTTTTGCTGTCTATCTTCCCCCGGGAGTTCAGCACGGTCATCATTACAGCCGTCTACATCCCACCACAAGCGGACACCGACATGGTACTATCGGACCTACATGATGTGCTATGTCGGCACCAGACCCAACATCCTGACGTGGCTGTGGTGGTGGTGGGGGACTTTAAGAGGGCCAATCTCAAGAAAGTCATGCCGAACTTCCATCAGCACATTACGTGTGCTACCAGGGGAGAAAGACCACTGCTGCCGGAGTATAAACAAAGGATACTACAGGAGGCGGTAGTGACGAGGGAAGTAAAGCGGTGGTACGACCAAATTGATGACAATATTTGGGACGCCATGAGTGACATCGACTGGGACATCCAGTTCCAGTGACGTCAGCAAGTTTACGTGGTGACGAGCTTCATAGCAACGCTAGCGGACACCATCCCCCCACAAAGTTAGATCCTTTCCTAATCAAAACCCATGGGTTAATGGATCCATCCGCACCACCCTGAACACCCGTACTGCTGCCTACAACTCTGGTCGCATATCCGGCAACATGGAGGAATACAAAGCGGTGTCCTATGGACTCCGGCAAGTGGTGAAGGACCAGGCGCCTATGGCAGGGTCTACGGACTATCACGGATTACCGTTGCTGAAGTGAGTTCCATTGCTAGGGACTAGCACACTCTCTCTGTGACTGAGCACAACGTGAGGAGGGCTCTGATGAGGGTGAACACCAGGAAAGCTGCAGGTCCTGACGGCATATCTGGATGAGTACTGAAGACCTGTGCTAACCAGCGAGCTCTGTTAATAATGTATGGATGCTAGTGGCAGCATCAAATACGTCTCTCTCTGATGAGGCCAGGAAAAAGACCACATAATGGGAGGACACACACTCACCACTCCTTATAGCATATTCTCAGTGTCTTGTTATGTGTTTGTGGTCGTTACACCACTTAATGATGATTGAGTGAAGCATTTAGGTTATTGCACTGCGGTACATTGCAGCAATGTAGCCCAGTGTGTCTCCCTTAAAACTACAGCGACAGACCAGGGGTTACTCACAATACAGCATTCCTTGTTTGTGTAAGCACACCGTAAGTTTACATTGCTTTGCTTAAGTTCACCCCAAGTGAGTGTACGTGCACGTGTGTGTGTGTGTGTGTGTGTGTGTGTCAGTGTATGTGGGTGTATGTGTGTGTGTGTGTGTGTGTACATGTCAATGCAAAAATCCAGCCGGTATGAAGCCGGTAAAACTGCACAGCGCCAAGCATACAAAATATTGAGGTTTGCCATAGAGCCAAGGTACAATATCACACCCACACCCACACATGCACACACGCAGACCCATCGCCAGCGTGACGTGTATCACCTCGGTGCTAAGCTGGGTTATCTCCCATCTCCGTCCAGCAAAGGGACGTCAGACAGGCAATTAGGAGCGAGCACGGATGACGAGCGACCCTGAATCGGCGGCGGGCGGCCATGAGAAAACCGCGGCCCGGAGAGAAACCGGCTAATTATGTTCACCGCAAAAACACGCGTCGGGTTCCCCTCGGACACGATAATCTCCCCGGGCGCGTGACAGGACCGGCGCATGGTGTTCCCGGCTTTATTTTTGAGAAGTGCTTAGAAAGCGTGGCAGGCCTTTGATGTATAACTCGATATATATTTTACGGGCCGTTTAGGGAACTCGTTCAATGGACAAGAGGCTGCGAGTATCTCGAAAACAGTCTCCCCCCACCCACCACCCCCACCCACCCACCCACCCCCTGTCAGACCCAGGCAAGTCCTCCCAACCCCCCCGCCTCCCCCCTACCCCACCCCCAGGTGTGTGTCAGCAGGCAGCTGTCACATCGGCGTCTCCAACGGCAACCAGAGTGAAATGTCATGTCCTGTCAGCGGCGCGGCGGCGCGCTCCGCTCCGAGCGGGCCCAGCGGTGCCGGGCCTGGGGCGATGAGGACCTAACTGGAGCCACTCTGCCGAGCCCCGGTGGCACTTTCCGGGGCTCTTTTCTCCAGATTTTTCTTCTCCAACACGCCCCCCCCCCCCCCCCCCCCGTCCTCCTAACTGGGCCTTTCTTCCATCACCTTTATATATATTTTTTTATATTTTATTTATATATATATATATATATTAAATTAGTGGACATGCCCTCTTCCTTTAGCGTGTCCATCTCCCTGGCTGTGTTCACCCTTATATGTTCTGTCCTCTGTCCTTCTACAATCCTTTGCCCGTGTTTGCTATCAGATCTAAAACCTTACTGTATTCATCGTCCTCCTCTCCTTGCCTCCTCCCTCCTCTTCTTACTCCCTGCTCTTCTCCTCTCTTCTCCGCTCCTCTCTCCTCCTCTCTCTCCTCCTCACTCCTCTCCTCCTCTCCCTTTCCTCTTCCTCTCCTCCATCAGAGCGACAGAGCATCTGTTGGCTGTCTCCGAGGGCCATGGATGGGGGATGTGGGGGTGGAGAGGTGGAGATAAAGTGTTTAAGGCGCGGCAGGTCAGACACTTCACTGGACGAGAAGGTAGCGACAACCGTTGGTTTGTTGAAAATAGAAGCGAGCGGTAGAGTACAGCAAAAAATCGATGTCGCCGGTCGGCGGCGCCCGTGCTGTAGTATGTTAGCGACGAGACGCTACGCTACGGGCGTACTGTGAACGACCTGCCGAGTGGCTCACCGCGTTCTACGCTAACACACACACTCAAAGCACCACCAACACCCATCCGGCGTCTCAGGCTGCTCACGAGATGATGCAATGTTAGTTGATGAGAGATGGTGCTACGTAGAGAGGGTATCTTCAGCTTTCAAGAAGGGAGATCTAAGACTTTTTAAGACCTTTTTTAAGACCTCTTCAAATGCAGTTTGATGGCAATTTCGTGGAAACACAAATAATCAACCATTCATCAAAGTTCCAACTTCCAAACATAAGACACTTCCTGTTTCTGACCAGAATCTGCGTCACGATGCCAGAATCTCCATACAGCCCCACAACAATATAAGACAGATGGAAATGTAATACCTTCATTTTTTACATTTTGTGAATTCTCTTACCCAGTTAAAGGACCATTACACAGATTTACATGTCCATAGTTAATGGACTCGGGGGGCAATTATGCTTTTTAAATAAAACTCACAATTCTAGATCATCGCATTTTATGATTAATCGTTTGGATGAAAAATAATTATGCATAAATGAATGAGCACACCCCCCCCATAGCTTCTCACAAAGCCAGAGAAATTAATTGATTGATTGAAATATTGCTCTGTTCTTAAGACAGTGAAACAGATAGATTGTCATGGCAACGCAGAATAAATACAGGGGGACAAATCTGTGATAAGAGTGTGCACATAAATGCACACTCTGGGAAACTGTCCTGCACACCTAGCATCACTTATCCACCATCAAACTGATCAACTCTTGAAAAAGAAACTGTCTGGCGTGGTGTCAAAACACACTTTTTTTAAATCCAACTTGTCATTGCATTCTCACTCTCTCTTTCTAAAATATAGACAAAGAGCAGCAGAATTTAGCGTCAAAAAACCACATGTGGCAAACGGCACCGAGGGGAAATCATATTGGATACTTATGCGGCACTAAATATTTCTCACATGTGTCTGGTGCCAGAAGCGGAGCTGTCGAGGGTATTATAAGACACAGTTTACACTTGAGTGTCTGGTAACTAACCAAGCGCTTTGTCAGCATGAATTCCTAATGTATTCCGGTTCCAGTTCTTCGACGGGAGGAGGAGGACGTCGCCAGGCTGGTAATCGCAGACGGAAGTACGCCAACAGAACAGACCGGAGAACAGACACCGCTAAGCATAGATGGTTGTTGTATTTGTTCTAGTTGTCAAAGTTATGTGTACTTAACTGCTGCTATGGGCACAACCCAAACCACCAATGAAAACATGAAAACTAGCCTCCTGCTGCCATGCATAGCGGAGACTGGTACAGCCCAGTCGGAAGACCCATAGACAGATCAGGAATCAAGACGTCAGGCCCCATATCGCAGGGTTTCCGTGACTGAGCAAATCAAATGAACATTTTGTCCGTGCATCTACTTTGTTGAAGTCTCTGCGTTTGACCCCCGGTCGGTACGACATGGTTACAAGAGAGGGGGAGGAGGGGCTTCAGAGACTCACCGGTGGAGGCCTGGGGGAGGTGCCAGGGTACGTTTCCGTAGACCAGGCCCCTGTAAGGCACCTGCAGCGTGGTGTCCAGGCTCCTAAAGCCCTCCCTCAGAGAGTTGTCCTTGTAGTACACTACCAGGTCCACACACACACACACACACACAGACACACACAGACACACACACACACACACACACACAGACACAGACAGAAACCATTAACGTATCACTTATGTAACAAGCACAAATGGAATCCCTAACTTAAGACTGTATTAGCCCAATAGAACTGTAACATAATATAACTGTGAACTCAAAAATAATTAAGAACACAAACATACAATTGTAAAAAAGCCTGAAACCGCATATTGATACATTTGAATACATGTTTGGTCCAGACTTTTCATGAAAACATGTTATAAATATACACAGCTTAATAAAAATGTTTTTTTTCCATCAATGATTGTTCTTGTTTATGAACAATGAGGGCTATCATTTTTACTCCAGCATAAAATTACACAGCTTAATAAAAATGTTTTTTTTCCATCAATGATTGTTCTTGTTTATGAACAATGAGGGCTATCATTTTTACTCCAGCATAAATATTCCAGCAGACGACGCAACAAATGCAATGAGAAACTCCTCAAAAGTCTTTAAATTCAGTGTCTGCGACAGCGCCCGTCCCCTGGCAGTGTTAGCAGTGTTAGCAGTGTAACAGTACAGTTAACATCTCAGCGACAGTGATTTCTGTGGAGCGGCTTGCAGGCCCATTACCTGCAGGGACTTGAACAGGCGACTCTCAGCGATGTAGAAGCAGGCCTCCTTGGTCAGAATCTTAATGTGCTTGACTTCGTCGTTGAACCTGCGGAGGATGAATAAGACATGGGGCTGCTAATCAACTATACATGGCCTCCCTTCAGGCCTGTCACTACAGCGAGCCATCAAGCAGCCGCGCTCAAGGCCCCCGTGACTCTGGCTATGCTGATGCAAGCAGCTCTCCAGTCCTACCAGACTGGCTGGCTGGTTTCCCAGTCATAGCAAACTTCAATCAGCTGATCACCTGATATACACGATATGCTGTTTTCTTATTATAATTACTAACTTCAGCTTCTTACTGCCGACTAACTTTAACTTCTTTCTATAGCTACTAACTTTACCTTCCTACTCCCTACTAACCTTAACTTCTTACTACTTACTAACTTTACCGACTCACTACCTACTAAAAGCTATGAATCCATGTTGGTGGTTTTCTGTTACACTTTCCCCCTTCCTGCAATCAAACAATAACCCCCACCAACCACCATAACACACACACACACACACACACACACACACACACACACACAACACAACACACACACAACACACACACACACACACACACACACACACACACACACACACACACACACACACACACACACACACACACACACACACACACACACACACACACACACACACACACACACACACACACACACACACACACACACACACACACACACACACACACGCACACACACACACACACACACAGGCACACAGGGCAAGTCAACACAAATATTAGATGATTGGGTTAAAGCTTCTAATGACTAATTCACAAACTCAATGAATGCAGGTACGTTATAAACTCATGCCATGGCCAAATTCAATTAAGCCGACTAATGTGGTTTAGCGGCGCAACAGGAGCCAGGGGGGAGGGGCCTGTGTGTGGTTCAGAGAGAGAGAACGCGCTGCAGCGTTCAGGCCTACTGTACAGTAGACCCGCCACCTGTCTCCCATTATGATAATATGTGCAAATCACCATCGAGACGGAGGCTCATCATAAATCTGCTCCAGTGCTGTATAATGGATGAGGGGGGGCGTGGGGGGGGGGGGGGGCTAAAAAATGTGGCCGTGTTGCAAATCTACTTATGCATTATAAATATACGTTGAGTAATACATTATTGATGTGTGTCCGGCTGTACCGTATGTCGCACGACACATCGAGATAGATGTTGTTTGATGTGTTTGGGTGGCTGAAGGCCGGGGCCCATGGCCAGATTAGCATCCAGGTCCTCGTGGGCTGGAGTGCAGAGGGTGGGGCTTGGCACAGTGTGGGATTTGACGCAACGGTTTCCCGCATGTTTCTTTTTCGAGCGTGGAACTAAAAGAAAGGCGAGGATATAAATGTCTTTGGTCACAAAGATAATTACAACTCGCCAACAAAAAAGAACCCACTTCCAGCCTCCGAATTCTTCACCGATGGTTGACTTTGTCCACTTTGCCCTCCCAGGTGTTTCAGATCACTGTAATTAAGAGTCAACCACCCCCACCCTCCCTCCCTCCTGTCCCCCTCCCCCCTCCAGTCACCCTCCCCCAAAGTGTGATGTCACAGCATTTCCCTCGACTTCCCCTCTACCTCGCTTGGAGCCACGAGGGGGATGATGTGTCACACTGCAGAAAACACCACACACACACACACACACACACACACACACACACACACACACACACACACACACACACACACACACACACACACACACACACACACACACACACAACACAAAACAGATCCTGACACAAGAAATTAATCATAAACTAGATATCAGTTATCTTATCATTATTCACACTTCATTGTTTCATCCCTAAACAGATAACTGTAATCCGCATGCCCATATATAAGAGCTTTGTTTACATGCTGTCAAAGTGCAGGTGAACATTAGAGAGTTCAATAATGTCATTCTGTACGATGTCTGGTAGCTCCGCAGAGATTGTGTGTTTTTTTTCATCTTCTTTTGCACAAATGTATCGCCACTAACAACATACAGGCGAGATACACTCCTGGACATTAACTTTGGTCTACAACAAAGGTTCTGGGATACTTTTTCCATCGACCCCGAGTGGCCGGCGGAGATAGTACGAGGGAGCCACAAAAATGGCGGCGATGCGTCTCCAGGGAAACGAAGAAGGAAAGACCAGCGGAAACGAAGTGGGCTACGGGATATCAGACCTACATGATGTGCTATGTCGGCACCAGACCCAACATCCTGTGGCTGTGGTGGTGGGGGGACTTTATAGAACTCTAAAGAAAGTCGTGCCGAACTACCATCAGCACATTACGTGTGCTACCAGGGGAGAAAGACCTCTGCTATACGCCATTCAAGAGAGGCTACAAGGCTGCCTCTCTTCCCCCGTAAGGCAAGTGGACCATGCAGCCATTTTCCTGCTGCCGGAGTATAAACAAAGGATAGTACAGGAGGCGGTAGTGACGAGGGAAGTAAAGCGGTGGTACGACCAAATTGATGACAATATTTGGGACGCCATGAGTGACATCGACTGGGACATCCAGTTCCAGTGACGTCAGCAAGTTTACGTGGTGACGAGCTTCATAGCAACGCTAGCGGACACCATCCCCCAAAGTTAGATCCTTTCCTAATCAAAAACCCGTGATGGATCCATTCGCGACACACTGAACACCCCAACTGCTGCCTTTTGAGAAGTGCTTAGAAAGCGTGGCAGGCCTTTGATGTATAACTCGATATATATTTTACGGGCCGTTTAGGGAACTCGTTCAATGGACAAGAGGAAGACCTGTGCTAACCAGCTAGCTCCAGTGTTCACCACAATATTCAACCTCTCCCTGGCTGAGTCCGTGGTCCCAGCCTGCTTCAAGTGGTCCACTATTGTCCCTGTGCCCAAGACTGCCTCTCCAGCATGCCTGAATGACTACCGACCGGTGGCTCTCACCTCGGTGGTCATGAAATGTTTTGCACCTTCTTACCTCCCTCCATGGACCCCCTGCAGTTTGCCTACCGGCCAAATAGATCCACAGACGATGCTCTCCCAGGTAATACACAGATCTCTCTCTCATCTTGAAAGGGGGAATGTTGTTTATTGACTTTAGCTCTGCTTTCAACACCATAGTTCTGAGCAGACTGGCTGGCAAGCTGATTGAGATGGGTCTGAATACTCCCCTGTGGACATGCTATCCGGGACTTCCTAAGGCCCCAGGTCGTCAGGGTGGGCAGACACACCTCCAGACCCCTCACCCTGAACACAGGATCCCCCCAGGGTTGCGTCCTCAGCCCCCTACTGTACTCCCTGTACACACATGTGTGGCCAGGTCCAGCTCCAACACTATCGTCAAGTTTGTGGATGACACAGTGGTGGTGGGCCTGATCTCCAGTAAGGATGAGAAGGCCTCCCTAGAGGAAGTTGCTAACCTGTCACTCTGGTGCCAAGGCAACAGGCCATAAGGACTGTGAACTCTGACCTCACTCACACACACACAGTTAGTTCATGCACTCACATAGTTCTACTACATAACTTAATACTACATTTAATTTATATTGCCTTGTTTAAATGCCTACTTATTTATATGTCTTGCTGTTTATATGTTTATATGGTTACATTTCTCATTCCTAAAAATGCTCTTTTTTCCTGTCAAGACTGTAAATAGTGTGTATATCCTGATTCTGATCCCTCCAATTTGTGATATTTGTATTGTTATGTTGCACCCATATCCTTGGTAGAGGTCACTGAAGTAGTCAAAAAGCTCTTCAGTGGCAAGGCGCCAGGTGTGGATGAGATTCGCCCTGAGATGCTGAAGGCTCTGGACATTGTCGGGCTGTCGTGGCTGACACGCCTAGTCAATGTAGCGTGGAGGTCGGGGACAGTACCTGTGGAATGGCAGACCGGGGTGGTGGTCCCCATTTTCAAAAAAGGGGACCGGAGGGTGTGCTCCAACTATATTTTACGGGCCGTTTAGGGAACTCGTTCAATGGACAAGAGGCTGCGAGTATCTCGACTCGCAAGGCAAAAAAAATGTCAAAGACAGCGATTTGCAGCGGCCCCGGAGTAACGGCCTGGTTTAACCGTGAGCCGACGGGCACAGACGGTAATTTTACTAGAGTACTGTATCCTGTTTCTAAAACCTTAGGCCTGGAGTGGACAAGAGATACTGTATATATATATATATATATATAGAGAGAGAGAGAGAGAGAGAGAGAGAGAGAGAGAGATAGAGACAGAGACAGAGATATAGAGACAGAGAGAGAGAGAGAGAGAGAGAGAGAGAGAGAGAGAGAGAGAGAGAGAAAGAGAGAGAGAGAGAGAGAGAGAGAGAGAGAGAGAGAGAGAGAGAGACAGAGATAGAGACAGAGATATAGAGACAGAGAGAGAGAGAGAGAGAGAGAGAGAGAGAAAGAGACTGAGAGAAAGATACAGAGAGAGACAGACAGACAGAGACATAGACAGACAGAGCAAGACAGACAGAAAGCGAGGGATAGGTGTGTGTGTGTGTGTGTGTGTCCAATGGGTAGTGGTGGTGGAGATATACTGTATAGAGAGAGGTGAGATAAGAGAGAGAGGTAGCTAAATGAATGCGGTCCGTCCACACAGATAAGGTCCATCCAAAAGACAGACAGGTGGGTGGAGCCTCAGGTACCGCTGGGTGCTTCAGGACATACTTGATGCTGATGGCGTACTCTCCACCCTCTCTGCTCCGGTGGCGAACCAGGAAGCTTCTGTTCTCACTGTTAAGCAGCTCCACTTCAGCCTGGCACCTGTCCATAGGCCCGGCGAACCTGAAACACCACACACACACACATATATATATATATATATATACAGTATATACATACACACACACACAGGCGCATACACAGATGCACACACACACACACACACATACACAGATGCACACACACACACATATATATACACACACGCGCGTGCACACATACGTATATATATACACACAGAGACATGCAGCCACACACACGTGCATGCAAGCAAGTGTGCACAAACACACAAACACACACAAGCACACACAAACACACACACACACGCATGCAAGTGAGCACAGACACAGACACACACACACACAAACACACACACAAACACACACACAGACGCTTACACTGGGGAAAAGCGTGAGACATGCGTGGATATTGCTATCAATCGATGGTAATTGCGTTAAGCAGGACTTACCAGGGCTGGGCTGAGTAATCCACAGGTTTTGGAACCTGGAACAGACACAGAGGGACTGTGGTTGTTTTTATCTTCTTAATGGGAGTCAATAGAGGAGGGTGGGGGGGGGGCGGGGGGGCGGAGATCATTTGGGTTAATGCGATATTCCATTCACAGCTAATAGCTTAACCCGGGCCCGGCTACAGACTGAAAAGCGCTGCCGCTTTGTCCCGAGAAATCTTTAGCAGGCCCATTATCCGCAGAGCGTGTGATAATCACATCACGGCTGCGCGGGCACGCCGGGGAGGAGGAGCTTGTCTGCACTTACACACGGGAACGGCCGGACCCGGTCGCTCGGGAAGAAGCCCGTCTTGCAGGTCCCCACGACTTTGCCCTGCGAGAAGCACACAGCTTTTAGTCGCATTATATTGGTCTGGAAGAAGACCAACACATCCCCATTTCCAACACACACACACACACACACACACACACACACACACACATACACACACACACACACACACACACACACACACACACACACACACACACACACGTAATGCACACACACACACACACCTAATGCACACACACACACATAAAAATACACACAAACACAGACACACACTGTGGCAAGCCGGAGGATCAGCACCAGGGACAGCGATCCGACCCACCGCACGGCCAGGTAGTGGGCGGCGCCTACGGACTCTCCGGCCCCTCCCTCCCGAGCCACAGGGATCGCAGCTGTCTCCACTCGGCTAATCAGGAGGCCAGGTGGAGACAGCTGAAGGCGATAAGACAATCAGGAGGAACCCGGCTATAAAAGCCGCGTGGTTCCTCCCAGTGGGGGGGGGAGGCGCCGACACGTACGGTGTGGTTGAGGACCGGACCCCGCGGACCCCTCTTCCTACCCGGGAAGAGGAGTCCTGACCGGAGAGGACTCCTGTTTATGCGGGTTGATAATTGCCGACGTCATCTGTGTGGCTGGTTTTGGAATAAACGGCCCGCCTGCGGAGCCTAACCCGACTCGGTGTCCGTAGTTTCCTATGCGTCTTGCCTCTGACTCGAAGCGGGTTGCCACAACACATACACACAAACACAAACACTCATGCATGCAGACACAGACACACACACACACACACACACATGTAAACATAAACACTAATGGATGTAGACACACACACACACAGGCATGCATGCGCACACGCAAACACACACGTAAACATATACACACACACATGTGCACACACACACACAGTTGTACTTCCCCTCTGTCATTCACCGATTCAACAAATAATTCTGCAATTAGAAGACAACATTACAGTGGGTCCCCCAGGCCACATTCGTTATGGTGTGGACCGGGTAGATCTGGAGTGCACTGAAACACGGATCTTGTTCAACGCTAAATAATGGATGTTACTCTGCTCTCGGAACACCCCCGGCGCGGTATTCGGCAAAAAGGCCCATCCAGTGTGTTTCAGGCTCACGGGCCTCCAGCACCATCCTAGGTCTAGCTTTGAATATAATTCAGATCAATGACAAAACACAGCTCACAGGTTTGCAAAGTAAACACACTAAACAGCAAAAGAAACAACTCCCAAGTACTTCCACAATCCCCCTCCGTGATTACACGTTATGTATGTTACTTGGCAAATAAAAGAGAGACTCTATGGATCCACCCTGGGTTGTGGATGGCTCCAAGCAAAGGAACACTTGGAAACCTCCTTCTAAAATTCGGGACGATCCAGGTGTGAACCCTGACCCTGGCGGACGGTCTGCCCGCCGAACGCCCCCCCCCCAGGAGGGAGCGGCCCCACAGGCACTCTGCAGTCCGTTGAGTGAATCAGCGTCAGAGCTGAGGGCGTGTAGAGCCCCTCCGACCCCCCCGCCCCCCCGTTGTGTGCCTCACCCTCTTTATTATTGACTATGAAATGCATTTGGGGAGCGTTGCGATGCTCGGCGGTAACTAGATTGGAAAGCCAACGCGCTCCCGTCTCCGTGATTCATCCTGCTTAATGACATTTCATCATCAACTCTCTTTATTATTATTTTTTTTGGGTGGGGGGGGGGGGGGGGGTGTTTTTGTTTTTCTTCCCCGGCCCGAGACGGAGGTCCCCTGTCTATTTGTTATGCCTTTGATAAGCGCCTGATAAAGATTAAACTTATTACTCCATTGGCATAAACAGGCAGCAGCCCAAGGATCAAATGAAATTACAGTGATTGATCGCATTGTTCTGCCGGTGGGACGGGGAGAGAGAGAGAGAGAGAGAGAGAGGGAAGGGCGTTGGGGCTGTAATTGCAGTGTCTGGCTAATGGGAGGATGGGGTGGGTGTGGTGGGCGGCTGGGAGGGGAGGGGAGGGGAGGGGTCTGTAATTCCATCCCCCAGCGCCACTCAGGACGGTAAAGATTAAGTAGCCGTATTACCATGTCGTTATGCCCGGGAATCAAATAAACACAAGTTCAGATCTGTCGCTGCTGTAACTTTGGATGACCTGCCAGTGTACATGTGGTCGCGAGGGGCACCAAAGGGATGCCGAGGCGCTGCTTAAATAATTAAGTACGGACCGCTGTCCTCATGGCCTCCGGCGAGGAAACGATATTTGTATAACATCCACAGCAAATTCCATCGCTAATGCGTCGGCTACGCGGCGACCCGAGCAATAAAGCCAGTCACTGTTACTTTCACTCCGCGAGGACGTTTGTCATTTTATCGGATCAAACTGATGAAATAAAAAAAACCTGGATCGATCGATGCAACTTTTAAAAGGAAACACTTAAACGTTATCAAAATCCCAGGCAATCTTCAAGTCTCACATCTCAACCGTCCCCATATTATATATTATATTATGTATATAATATATTATATTATATCAATCAATCAATATACATCAGTAGGAGGAGGAAAATAAGGAAGAAGAGGAAGATGATGATGAGGAGGAGAAGAGGAGGAGGAGGAGGAAGAAGAGCAGAAGAAGAAGAAGAAGAAAAAGAAAAAGAAGAAGGAGGGGGAGGGAGAGGAGGAGGAGGAGGCGGAGGAGGGGGATGCTTTTAGTGCCGAGTGAGAAAAGCCTGAGTCGGCTCTCTCACCTTAAGTTGACCCCCCCCCCCCCCCTCCCCCTCCCCCCCCTCCCCCGGATACATATTGATCCTCTCAATGCCTGACCTCTCTGTGTGACGTTGGCCCTCTGCTAGCACGTAGAGCGATAAAACGTCCACCCCGGGTCAGGCTGAGTGCGCGGCTCTTTGTGTACGCTGTGACACTCGACTGGCTACTGCTGGACGCCACTCATCACGACAGATTTCCACCACACTCCACACCGGCAGGCGTGGCCCTGACCCGGCGTGGACGCAGCACTCCAATCTTATTCCACTGACGGATGAAGATGGAGCCCTATTCGAGTGTCGGCTTTACTACGATTGCTTTTTGTTTTTTACGTGAAAATTAGAAATTCAAAAAAAAACAATCCTTCGATAATATCGTAGGGTTGCACAGTGCATTGTATGTTTATCGTCATGGTGATATGAACATGCGTGGTAAACACATCACAAAAAACAAATAACAATGACGACAAATCGTATATTTACATGTTGCTGGCGTCACCGTTAAACCACATGACACCGGTTCAAGTTCAACAACGCTAACAAACTATCAATTATAAATAGTTGATGATTGATTATTATAAATCTATTAATTATATTCATATGCCACATTTTATAGTAATGTTTTTTTATAAACTGCTTATTTTAGAAAAATATGTTGACAGTCTCTATAAGGTATTTTTTCCTCAGTGTTCATTTCTAAACTTGGTTGACAATATTAATAATGTTATTATAATATAATAACAAATACAGTCGATTATGCACACTTCAATATTTGTCTATTTATCCCAAGTCATATCGTAAGCGCATTATTCAACAAAGTTATCCCATATCACATGTTTTCCTCATATCGTGTAACACTATAATATAGTTATTGTGGTATTGTTCCTACTGGTGTAGATGGTGTGTGTTACGCTGAGTGGCTGCAGGGCTGCAGCATCATCTGCAGCCCTGCGTACGCTTCTGCTGAGCAAGTCACAGATGATGAGGAACGAGAAAGAGGATGATTGAGACTGAGCTATGAAAAAATAACACACACACCTACACACGCACCTACAAACGCACACATACACACATAAAAACTCTCTCTCACACAGATACACAACTACAAATACACACACACACACACACACACAAACACATAACAACTCTCACACACACCTACACATGAAAATTATCGAACATACACAGACACACACACACACACATAAAAACTCTCACACACATACACACACACATACAATTACACACATAAACTCTCAAACACACACACACACACACACACACACACACACACACACACACACACACTTAGAAATACATAAACCAACTCTCTGACACACACAAATATACACACCTACAAACTTACACACACACACACACACACACGTACACACACACACCTGCCACCAGGAGCTGTGCGGGTCGGCAGAAATCAGCTGGATGACGTCGCCGGCCTGCGTGCACAGAGGGGGTCCCGGCTGGGGGAAGGGGAGGCCACAGTAGTCTCTGATCACCAACATCATGGGTAATCCTGGCAGACAACCGTCACACACACACACACACACACACACACACACACCACTTAAAAGAGCTTTAAATGGTTTATCAGATGTAAAGCACAAATAATACCCAGTGTGCATGCACAATCGACAGGGGGAATCAGGAAGTGACCTTTTATTAAATTCTTGGAATTAATTTAGCTAAGGATAGTATATAATGATAGTATATAATGATAGTATATAATGACATCTAAAGAATCTAGATGAACGAGGCGTTTCACTTTCTTTCGCTTCATATTTCTTTCGACCAATCATGGTGCTGGAGATGGGTTCAGTAAGCTGAGCGTAATTGGCTAACCGCAAACACAAACTCGGCCAGCACGAGTAAACTTTTCCCGGTGGGAAGATGAGCTCATACATCTGTCACGTTGTGAGAAAAGGTGTCTGAAAATCTTACAAAAAAAAACAAGACTGTAGACATGTAGACTGGTCACTGAAGAAATATACATATTTCAAACTTCTGAAAGCTTCCTCAACTCCGCAAATGAGTTATTCTTCAGGAAACAAGGCGTAACTCCGCCCCTTTCTGTTTTTGGTTTCCTGCCGAGGCTGTGTAGCGTCCCCCTAGGAGTTCTGCTAGCATAGTTGATCCCATATTGATCATGACATGTTGATAAGATGCCAATGAATGTCTACAGTATAACAATGTTATATATAATACAAATAAACTAATTCCACTCTGGGAGTCCCTATTAGCCATATCGTTCCTGACAGCCCAATACACAACAAACATGCCCACACATTGTCAATCAGGTTGTTTGACTTTAGGGGTGTCATTGTTCACAGAAAGCCCTGTTTCACTGAGATATATTACAGAAAGGATAGCTTGTGGGTGTGTATGGGGTCGTGCATGGGGTCGACACAGGAAAAGAGTTGAATAAAGAGCAGCTATTGCCATATTTATGTTGTCCTTTTTTTCCCAATCCATTTTCCAACTAAATAACACTAAACACAGGGCATGTTGTGCAACAGCCCTGGGATATGCACCATCATGCTATCCATTGCAAAACACTCACAACAGCGAAATGCTGAACAGCTATAGACGAGGAGTTCTATAGGAACTCACCTGTGTGCTAACAGGGTTCTCTAAATAAACACATTACACCGATTATGCCCCTTATCACCTGATACAGTTTTCACTGGGGGTTCGCTCCAGGAGTTCACTCCAGTCCATAATGAGACACAGAGTGCTCTGCGAGGAGATGAGGATCGGTACATGTACATTTTTCACGGGGAATGGCAGAAGCAGAGCGCCGAGGCCATTCATCTCCACCTCGGTTAGCTTCCCCCGCACCGCCGCCGCCGCCGCCGCCGCCACCACCACTTCTGCGGCCGCCGCCACCACCACCTCTCCTTCAGCGGATTTTGCCTAATACAGCGGCCTGCGCACCCTGCTCACCCCAAGACAAAGCGCCCCTGCCAGCCAAACAGACACAGCCACTTAGTCTGCCTCGACACTCTACTACACACCCCCACACCCGCCCCATGATAGCCCACCACGGCGCTAGCTAGCAGCTAGCAGCCCTGGAGGAGGGGAACTATTGGAGGCGACAGGGACCGCGGGCAACGACTATATTGCACCCCCCCCCCCCCCTCTTTAATAAGGACAATAAGCATGGCTATGCTTTCTCATAAGGACAATTTATGGAAATTGCTTTATCACACAAAGGCAAAACTTGGCAGCCGCTGGGAGTGGGGGGGGAGACTTAGAGGTATAGAGGGAATTCTTTTTTTCTCCGTGGTCCTTATAATATATAATAATGGTCCTTATAATAATTGCGCCGATGAAAGGAAGTCATAACAACATGGTACCTGGTACATATAGTGTGTGGAGGTGAGGGGAGAATGTGTTATTGTTTGCTATTCAACAGCACTCATTATTACTATTCAGCGTGCGTGTGTGTGTGTGTGCGTGCGTGCATGTGTATGTGTGTGGTTGTGTGTGTGTGTGTGTGTGTGTGTGTGTGTGTGTGTGTGTGTGTGTGTGTGTGTGTGTGTTGTAAGAGACTGCAGAGAGTACAGCGTACGCTCCTTGGTGCCCAAGGTTGGTTGGGTTTTGGGTGTGTGTGTGTGTGTGTGTGTGTGTGTGTGTGTGTGTGTGTGTTAGAGAGTGTGTGTGTGTGTGTGTGTGTGTGTGTGTGTGTGTGTGTGTGTGTGTGTGTGTGTGTGTGTGTGCGCATGTGTGTTGGAGCTGCTGTGACTACCTTGAGAGTGAAAGTGTAAACATAAGTTGATAAAAACTCAAATGACCAACCAAATAGCCCAAATAATTATTCCAAACGTAATTATTCATTTGTCAAAGAGTGCCACAGGCGAATGTAAAGCTCCTGACACACTTGATGTTATGTATGTATTTATTCATTTATTTCATCCTAAGAACCTTTCGCCCACCGCCAAAAAAGAGCACCTCATTGAATTCCAATGAAGACAATTACATCAAAACAACAGTGATTACCGTTTCCACAAGGTTAAATGGCTAAGTACCCATATTTGGTATTCAGTGTTTTGCCTTCACCCCTGTCTTACCTGAAGCCCACCTGAACTACGGACCACGGACAACAGAGCACACGTTTGTGTTTATTACACTGCTATTTGAGTTTTAAGGGCTTCAAATATAGTGCTGTTATTTTCTGTTATTTTCGGTTGCGTAAAGACATGAAAGCAGCCCTCTGTCGGCGGTGTGCTCGCTCAGGAGTGTTGGGGTCAAAGCCACACTGACCTGGATTGGCTTGCCTCCGCGCCGTGGAAACTCTCTGTGGATAGAGGGACATACAGAGAGTGTGTGTGAGAGAGAGAGAGAGAGAGAGAGAGAGAGAGAGAGAGAGAGAGAGAGAGAGAGAGAGAGAGAGAGAGAGAGAGAGAGAGAGAGAGAGATACAGGGATACATTGGGAGAGGGAGAGAAAGAGAGACAAAGAAAAAGAGAGAAAGAAGAGACATGCCTGAGTAGGGCCAGGAAAACCTTGATGTTTGTGTGTGTGTGTGTGTGTGTGTGTGTGTGTGTGTGTGTGTGTGTGTGTGTGTGTGTGCGTGCGTGCGTGCGTGCGTGTGTGTGCATGCGTGCGTGTGTGTGTGCGTGCGTGCGTGCATGCGTGCTAAAACGAACAGACAAAGTGCAGAGCGGCCATAGAGAGAGAGACAAGGAAAGTGTGCTCCCTGAGAGAGAGAAAGAAAGAGAGAGAGAGAGAGAGAGCACTGGCCCGGGTCCTACCTGCTGCCTTGGCGTGGCCGTATCTGCAAGGCGGGAGACAGACAAGGTGAGGCGGGAAATGCAACAGCAGCTCCCTGACACGCAACCTCAACTGTCCGACCGTCCAACCTCCACCCGGGGCCCCGGTGCGTCACACCTCCGGAATGCACAAAGACTGCCCTGTGTCTGGCCCCGAGACAGAGGAGCCACCCCACCACCACCCCCCCCCCCCCCCAACCCACCGTACCCCCCCCCCCCACCCACACCGCTGTCATGGCCCTGTGACTTTAGCTGTCGGCCCGGCTATGGAGGGCTAGCGTAGCCGGACTAGCCCACCGCCACTCTGAACGCTCGCAGAGATAACCCTCAGCGCCACCAAGGTGTGTTGTTGTACAGCGTAGCGGCTGTGATGTTACACTCTATATCACTTGTCATATGCGTTGATACCATATGCCCCAAGTTCATATCGTATGCAGGAAGACATTGAGAAGGATAGGCTACATGCTATAAGTTATCCTAGCGACTTAAAGGTACTACAAGTAAGAATCAGTGCATTCTGAGCTCCGTGGGTTGAGACAATAACAATCAGAAACTAATGTTAGTTCTAGCAGGTTGTAGCAGGTTGTGGTTGAAGTTAAAACATGAGAGCTTCCCCGACTCTCTCTGTTGTGTAGAACAGCTTTGGGTGATTTCTCTTTATTTGAATCGGGTCGGATTTCGCAGGAAAAAATGAATAAGTGACATGTAAGCAGCTGGAATAATTAAAAAAATATATATTCATAGCTTTTTAAAATGTGTGTCAAGGTTTAATTTATTTTTTGATTTAAAGAACCTAAGATTAGTT
>PIJE02000285.1:247939-321876 GCA_002895965.2 Coryphaenoides rupestris | reverse complement strand
AGAGGAGAGAGAGAGAGATGAGGAGAGGAGAGAGAGAGAGAGAGAGAGAGACCCAGAGAATTGGTTTCACCGAGGGCTTCCGTTCACACACCACCATGCGTGACGTCAGCAATGACCTGACCTGACGACCTGACAGTCATTGCTCTCTTTCGTTCCAAGAAGTAGCCACGGTGACAGAACGGACGTGTGCTAGCGCCGTGATGTCCAGGTGGGACCGGAGCACCAGGACATTCATATCTTTCATCTATCTCGATAAACATGAGGGAACTCATTCATCAGTGCGTTCTGTGGGCATCGATGGCGTTATGAGACTCTGTGCTTGTGCATTCTACGATTCTCTGGATGAGAGTCTGTTCATACTGCATATAATACGTAATTTAACCCCTTCAAAGGAAAACCCTGTATGGGGACAACTGACTATAAATGATGTTGGAGTGTGTGTGGTTTGGTGGCTGGCTTAAGCAGCTCTCACCTGACCCAGTCAGGCTGACAAGTCTGCTTTGGGTGGGCTGGGCGAGGCTGCTGCCACACCTGTTGGCGCACAATCCTCTCTCTTTTCTGATTGTTATTGTCTCAACCCACAGAGCTCAGAATGTACTGATTCTTACATCTAGTACCTTTAAGCTGTGGTAGAGGCTTCTTCGTCTCGTAAAGGAAAAATTTGTACATATAGAAATAGAAAAGAGTATATGCAGTGATCGTACCAAGACGACATCCAGCTGTTCTGCAATGTTTGCATTAACACCATAAACTACAATAAAAACAACACTTTTAACGTATATATATTTGTGTGTGTGTGTGTGTGAATAAAAAACACACATTTAACATGGGAACATATTCCTGAGGACTCACCCGTTCTCCTGCAGACCACCAGATGGCCCAGGCACTCCTTGTGGGAACCCAGGCCACACTTGACACACAGATAGCCCTGGTTAAATATACCCCTGGAGAACACGCGGACACGTTATGTTGTTACCATGAAGCCCTCTGCTCTGTGAGAGATAGTTCATGTTCCTATTGGTTGAACACTATTCTCTTATCGCATTACCTGCTAAAAAAAAACACCAGCACAGGCCTTGATACCGAATAGCTAAGTGATGCTAAAACGGGACAAATGTGGTGTGAAGATGAAAGCAAAGGTGGGGAAAAGATTTTGATAGAACTTAAAAAAATGGAAAGAACAAGGAGTGCTTGTACTGTGATCAGTGATCAGACCTACTTGAGCAGGAGATGGCAGAAGCTACAGGAAGTGATCCTCTCGAATGTGTGCATCTTGAACTGGTGGCTGTTGCTGTTGGCGTGATCTGGTCGAATGTTTGATCTGAGGAAGAGCACACACACACACAAGCACGCGCACACGCAAACCCACACGCAAACCCACGCGCACACGCAAACCCACACGCAAACCCACACACAGACCCACACACAGACACAATCAAACAACGATGCCAAGTGTGCAGACCTGATCAAACAACACCCCTGCAAGTGTCAATAGTTCACTTAGCTGACATGCAAGAATAAACATGTTCACAGTGACACACACACACATACACACACACACACGCGCGCACACACACACACACACTCGGGGGTGCTCACTCTACCGCTATCTTTACCGCTAAACTCCCAAGAAGTGACCCTCAGATGTGTGTGTTAGAAACATCTTTATCAGGGACGGACTGGGGCTAAACTGAGGGTCTGTGTGGGGCAATTAGAGCGGAAACAAACGTCTGCGTGCACTCAGGACGCGTCACCAAACGTAACAATGTGTGTTTCAACAGGCCTGCATTAATACCACAGTGAGTAACTTTCTTTTACTCGCATCACTGGGCGGCGTTGCGGTCAGATACAGTATCCGCCAGAATATTTTAGCAGTGAGGGGGCGGGGGGGGTGAGGGAACTTCGACTGAGAGAGAGAAAAACACTACGTTTTCAATCTGCCTCACACACACGTCACACTCACACACTACACACACACACGTCACACACACACACCACACACACACGCACACACACACACACACACACACACACACAGAGTGACTCAGCTGCCACGTCGTGTGCTGTATACTCACATGGCCATGTTAAACTGGTCCAACCACTTCTTCTTGAGCTCGCCGGTCTTGAAGAAGAGCTCGAAGCCCACGAGTCCCTGCTGGTGCGTCAGGTAGAAGCCGTAGCACCACTGTGGAAGGCCACAGGGATTCAGTCACACTGTCCCACACTATGCTTGTACAGTGAAATTCCACTCAATGCATCCACTTGATTCAATGCGATGTCATTCAATTAAATCCAATTAAGGACATTAGATACAGAGTGAAATTTAAAATGGATATTAATGTGATGTTAATGTGCCACCCCCACAGAGAGTCTCCTTAGAGAGTCTCTCCCTGGGGGGCGCTGTCCAGGACCCCCTTTCAGGAAGTTGATACAAGCCATATATGGGCAATCAGCAGGGCGAGCAGCGGCTGATGCAGACGTGGTGCAGGCACAGCAGCTGGAACACCTCATCACTGATCATTAGCTAAACTGCTCCAACAACGGAGGTTCCTCTGAGCGCTTGTGGATCAGTTCGCATGATTAGACGACTCCCCTCTCTCTCTAGGGGTCAACGCCACCACAACGCCGTCACGTGCAGAGCCTCTGATTGGCTTGGTGGCCCGGTGACCAGGTGATTAGGCGCTGATGTGACTCACCGCTCACCGAAAGTGAAGTGAAGTGAAGGGAGGATTACGGGGCAGGCGGGAGCCCCGGAATGAACGCACACACCTGGAAGAGCTTGCGGGGTCAGGGAGTTCCCTTTTTAAAGATAATCCCGGACGCATAAGACCGAGGTCGGGTGGAGAAGTCAGTCGGTGTGGTTCCAGTGCTCGCCTCCTCCTCCTCCTCCTCCTCCTCCTCCTCCGTAAACACATTCTATTAGCTATTGTAGCCACGTGTTGATGCGACCCCCGTCTCGCCTCACACACTAAGCATGTCAAAAGCGCGCTACAAGCTGCCGTCCCACCGCACATAGCGATGTCGCCGCCGCACGCCACTGTCTCGTAAAAGCAGCGTGACTCCCTGATCCCATTATCCCCAGCAATGTTCAGCTTCTTTATAGGGTGACCAAATGCTGCAAACTCCACAGTGACAGTGCCACCTCTGGTGAGACGAAAAAGATCGTCAGTCGCAGGGTAAAGTAACTTCCTGTTCCGGTCATCTTAACGTTAGTTGAGCTTTATTTACATCTGTCGCAGCACCAGCATGGTCCATGTGTATTTATTGGACTGGTTGTGACTGGTCTGGTGCACTGCCAGACCTAAATCCAACGGACCCATAATTCATGTTAGAAGCTACACCTGCTATGGTGCCAATCAACCAACGAAAATCAACTTTTGCGCTAATCGCCGGGCATGTATATAAACCAATCAGAAGACCAGCTGCCCGCGCCTGAAGCTGCACACGGCCCTGTTCACACACTTAAAGCGTTTTCCTAAATCGTCCCAACATCCCAACAGCCAAATAAACAGTCAAACCTAATGACTTAGATCTAATATCAGGTGAGTGGAATGGGTTCTCGCGGGGTGGGCGGCGGTCGGTCGGGCCGTGCTTTGGAGAGCGCCGCGGTGTTAAATCATTGATGCGCTGGTCGCTAGCAACCCGGCGTCGTACACGCGCGCGTGCGGAAGTTTCATTTGGCACCAAGTGATATATGGCCGCCAGCAGCCTTGGAGGACCGCACACATTCATCACCTGACATTAGCATCCCCCTTAGCATCGCTGTCCTCTAGCATCTCTGTCCTCTGCTGCTGGGTGTGTGTGTGCTCTGTGTGTATGTGCTCTGTGTGTGTGTGTGTGTGTGTGTGTGTGTGTGTGTGTGTGTGTGTGTGTGTGTGTGTGTGTGTGTGTGTGTGTGTGTGTGTGTGCTCTGTGTGTGTGTGTGTGTGTGTGTGTGTGTAGGGGTTCAATGGGTTCAATGAACACACATGTCAGTGTCTTTGTTATTTTATTGATTTGTTATTGTGTTTACACCTATCATAGTGACCGTGTGTGTGTGTGGTGTGTGCGTGCGTGTGTGTGGTGTGCGTGCGTGTGCTGTGTGTGCGTGCGTGTGATAAGGAACACTGATGTTCAGTAAGTGGAGAGGAGGGTTGATATGGGTCCGAACGCAGGACAGATTTACGTGATGGTATTATTAACACGTCATGATCATACGTATAATTACACACACACACACACACACACACACACACACACACACACACACACACACACACACACACCACACACACACACAGCCCAATTTGCATAATGATCGTACTGCAGATTAAACGACATTGATCACGGAGTCCCTTTGATGGAAACCCAGGGAGATGCCCCATCCTGACAAGCTGTCACTCTCAACATTTAGCTGAATTTATCAGCGTTCTGCGACAGACAGGAGAACCACCATCTGGGGGGCGTACGTCATGGAACAAGCCCCCCCCCCCCCCCCCTCCCCCCCGCCCCCCCGCCCACCCCCCCTCCATAATCCCTGCACAAAACACGACACAAATAAACAACAAAGACCGGACACACTGGTGGACATGAAGCCCATAAATAAACTGACAAAATGACATCCCAGCGTCCACCCACCGGTAAACATCTATATTGTTCTGCTGCATTCCCCTTTGCAGATGAATACATCTTAATGTGTGTGTGTGTGTGTGTGTGTGCTTGTGTGTGTATGTGTGTTGACCCCCGAGGCCCAGAGTGAAGGAACCTCTAATTGTTCCCGATCACTCTCGTTAGCCGTGGTTAATTTGCTGTCATCAATATAAGCGCGCTGCTCTCCGACGTCTCTGCTTCAGTCCAACAGAGACGCTGCTACACACCAGGGGGTTCAGCACCTAGCAGGGTTTAGCCACAAATCATGTGTGGATATATCACTTCAGTTCAATCCAAAGTGTCATTACTTATTGACAGGTGTGATTATGTATAGAATGTTCAGTGTTTTTCTCTTAGTTTCGTATTTCAAGTTAGTTGCCGCGCAACATTTGGTTTATTTCCCAATTCTCATTCATCGATTGGCTGTCGAACCGCAATCGTTTGCTCATAGACTTGCATCGACATAAAAGATAAATTAATCATGTAATGTAAACGGTTAAACAATGTATGGGAGAAACTATTTAAATGATCAACTCAGCTTTATTCTATCAATCAAGTGATTCCACTATAACTCCTTCTTCCTGTGATTCTTCCACAACAGTGTCTTGTTTCTATGCCAGAAGTACCTGAAGCTATCAGGGGGGGAAAAGCATTATTTTTACTTTGGTAATTTAATTGGAAGATAATCTTTATACACACAGATATCAGATATTGATTTGTTTGACAGCATGTGTGATCAGGATGCTCAGCGAGCAGATGGAGAGATTAAATACAGCGATATAGGACAGCGGGGCGCTTCTATGCACCGGGTATCACCGGAGGGTACAGTTGTACAAATGGACTTGGTTTGCGTTGCCTTTGGCCACTGACCTTTTTACCTTCTCTGTCTGAGGTGGGGTTGTTGGTGATCTTGTAGCAGTGGAGGTCCAGCACCTCCTTCAACTCGTAGTTGTACCCACGCCGCTTACACACAATGGCGGCCACGTCGAACAGGAAGATGTGCCTGGAGGGGGGGACAGAGAGACAGAGAGAGAGAGAGAGAGAGAGAGAGAGAGTCACTATATATTATTATTAGGGCTGTCAAAGTTAACGCGTTAACGCCACTAATTTTTTTGACGCCATTAAGCAATTACGTAGTTTGACCTTTTGATTCGTTTATCACCGAAGTACTTCAAGCAAGAGGACGTGTTGTTGTTTAGGACATTGGTGGACATCACAGATGTTGAGCCAAGATGCGCAATGACGCTACCGTGAGGCGCGCGACGGGCTCCGAGTCAGCGTCTCTGGGGGGGGGGGTCCGTTAATTCGCGGTTCTGATGGGGGGGGTCCGTTTAATTCACGGTTCTGATGGGGTGGGTGGGTCCGTTAATTCACGTTCTGTCGGGGGGGTGGGTCCGTTAATTTGCGGTTCTGATGGGGGGGGGAGGGTCCGTTTAATTCGCGGGTTCTGATGGGGGGAGGCGTCCGTTTATTTGCGGTTGTGATGGGGGAGGGTCGCGTTAATTTGCGGTTCTGATGGGGGGAGGGTCCGTTAATTCGGAGCACCCCCGAATTAACTAGATAAGATTATGAAAATGTTATTGCCCTGGCAGTGGCTACAAATATTTTTGGTTTTATATTGGATTTTTTATTGTAATAAAAAATACATTTGGATGCTGCTTATATTTTCCATTCATATGGCTACAACACAATACACTGCTTTTCACTTGGAAAAATCATTCAAGTTTGAGCCAATAAAAAACTTGGGATTAATCGCGATTAACTACACAAAATCATGCGATTAATCGCGATTAATAATTTTAATCGTTTGACAGCCCTAATTATTATTTATTACTATATTATTGATTGACCCCTGTCTCTTCTGCCATTCATACCGCCATGTTCTGCATGTACTCATTACTGTAGGAATGCCTTATCCATGGCAAAAATTGAATTGAATTGAAATTGAGAGAGAGAGAGAGAGAGGAGAGAGAGAGAGAGAGAGAGAGAGAGAGAGAGAGAGAGAGAGAGAGAGACAGGGAGACAGACATAGACAGAGAGAGCAAGAGAAAGAGAAAGAGACAGAGAGACAGACATAGAGCGAAAGAGCAAGAGAGAGAGAGAGAGAGAGAGAAGAAGAGACAGAGACAGAGAGACAGACAGAGACAGAGAGAATGAGAGAGTAAGAGAAAGAGAGAGAGAGACAGAGAGACAGAGAGAGAGGGAGAGAGAGAGAGAGAGAGAGAGAGAGAGAGAGAGAGAGAGAGAGAGAGAGAGAGAGGGGGGGGGAGAGACGCTCTCGTGGGACTAATTAATGGCAGTAAGTGGTGGTAAGAGGTGACATGGTCCCTGTGGCTCCGTCTCTCTGAGCACCGACTAGGGGGGAGCGTGCTCCATCAAGGTGACAGGCACCGCGGAGCATTATGTCTGATGTCTGATCCATGATCTTATCCGCTGACCTCACGTCCTCCATCTCCATCAACGGCCGCTTTGCTGGACATCAACTTGTTCAACAGGAAGATAAATATCGCCTCCTCATCGGGTGTTTTGACTCCCCCCCAACCCCGCCCCCCTTCGCTGTCAACCGACGTCCTCCTCCTACGTTTGTGTTTCTCTGACGTGCACATTTCGTTGTTCGACAGCGATCCCGCTCGAGGGTGTCGTATTGACGCCGTATGGATTACCGGTCTTGTTTCCGCTTGTCAAAGTTGGAGATGATGCGCACTTCTCCGTCACCCTTGGGCCGGCCGTAGCTGATGAGAGGCTGGTTCTGGAGACCCAGAGCAGAGGAAGGGATACGGGGTTATTAAAAACGTACCGTGTAGTAGACCATGGATTACTTACTGGGCGATCCTTTCCTATGCTGTTCAAATGATCCAATTGCCTGAAGGGAATTTGAATTTGAATTTGAAAATGTGTAATGACGACACCAAACATCTACTGCTCATAGCTTCACAAATAGCTAATATCTGATTGTATGATCATTATCAAGTTATTATTATTTATTTTGTATTAATCGTATCTTCGCTGCTCGTAAGACAAACAAGGTGCACTGTTTTCCATTTATATTTGCATTGGCATTTACACTTTAAGATAAGACTTTATTAATCCTGAAGGAAATTCTTTTGCCAGATGTTGCTCAAAAATACCAACAACATAAGAATAAAAACAATAGAATAATAAATATACAGTGAATAAGCCCAAGAATAAGGAATTTGACATCGAGACCTGAATTTGCTCATTGGCAGATATTGTTCTGTGTTTGTGAATTAATGTACGTATGGTGATTGACGTATTTATAGGACACATTATCCCCTTTCAATTATCTCTGGGTTCTGTTGGTGTGGACAGGTTTGTTCTGAAGTATGTTTTTGAATATTCCAAAATATTTGTATACATGTGGACGGGGTCTCAGACAGAAGTGACGTTTTAACTTTCACCCTGCCTGCCATACATGTTACATACCTAATATTTGAGTATTTTTGCAAGGATAAAAACCATTGCTTTGGGCCCATGCTTGGCAGCCTCACAATATATATATATATATATATATACATCCCACAGAATACAGTTTTATAGAAGTACACATGATATTGGGTTTACCAAGTTTTCAATTGACCTCTGGTATTGGTCAATCTCTCTCAGTGTCTCGTTGTCCCTCTTAACCTCGTTGACATACTGGGCCAGGTCCTGACACACACACACACACACACACACACACGCACACGCACACGCACACACACACACGCACACACAAGCGCGCACACACCCACACACAGATACACACTTCAATTATATGAGGTCATTTGAACAAAGGAATTGTAAAAAAAACAAAGTTAGCAACTCAACTCTAACACCCACGAAGATCCCACATCTAAATAATGTTCCTTTGAGTCATAGCTTGCATTATTAATGGCAGCCCGAGCACCGCTATCTTCTTATCAGAGGCAGACGGGCTCAAGTGTTGTGTGAAGTGCAGGGTGCTCTTCACACTGCACTGTAGTGTAAACGCTTTCATTTTATCACTTCAAACTTAATTCTGGCTGCCAAACGTGAATGAATGATTAATTATTTTCTTAACAGGCCGAAATGTGTCGGCGGTGGCAGCGCAACAAGTGGCGGCTTCAGAGTATTTTTCATTTTTCTTTTTTTTCTCTAAATAAGGGTCGGCGCTTGGTGATGAGCGGCCCGACTTCAAAAAATCACAATGATTACCTTTTAACCACCGACGCTGCACTTACTTTCATGGCGTCAAGTGCCATCCTCAAGTTGCTCTTGCTGGCCGTGTCGTGAGTGTGTTTCACCAGCTCCTGTGTGAAAGACAAAACGCAAGCTGAACAATGGCACATACACACACACACACACACACACATATACACACACGGATACACACTTCTATTATCAGAGGTCATTTGAGCGTCATTGATAGACAGCCGTTTCTTTCATCAGACCGCAGCGATGAATTGTCTATTGTTGTCATCTAAAATCTAATCAGCGTGTATGTAGAGAGCGGATGAATGAGAGATCGGAAAGTACACATTACTTTTTTCCCTGGGTGGACGGACAGACAGACAGACAGACAGACAGACAGACAGACCTCTCTCCGCAATGAATAACGTTCTAATGTGGAGCTTTGGATAAAAGCGTCTGCCAAATGCCCTGAAAGTAAATGTAAATGTAAATGGGGTGTGTGTGGTTGGTGGCTGGTTTCCAAGCAGCCTCACCTGGCCTGACTGTGAGTCTGGGGTTGGGGGAGGCTGCACACTTGTGGTGCCTTAGCTAATCAATGCCCACCGGCTAAACCAGCCATCACCACACACACTCGGGTAGCTCTTGCACGCTAGCACTGTTCCACCAGCGCTGTCCACAATCAACTGCAAACTGTGCAATAAACCTATCATCGACAAATTCCATCCTGTGTCCCGTGTTGGAGGAGCCCCTGAAAAGCCACTTCAGGCGGGGGGGGTGGCAGGAGCTATTGCTGCACTGGCACCCTAGACGGGACCTCTCCGGCCCCAGGAAGGAAGTTGTTGATGATTTATTCCACAGTTTGTAGTTGTGGACTGAGCAGCTGGTCTGCTCACGTGCTTCCTTGGACGTGTGTGGTGACGGCTGGTTTAACCTGTGTGCACCTAAACCCAGACTCTAACCCAGCCACCAACCACACACACACACTCCACACTCTTCCAACCAGCTAAGCAAACCCCACACGTTGACTTGAGTGACTAAGAGGAATAGGTCTGTGAGAATAATTCAAAAGTAATCATAATAATGTTTGGCAGTCGGTCCTGCCACAAGCCACCTCAATGGCTTTTCCTGGGGCTTCTTCGACGACACAGGTGGTTGATGTTAAACCAGTTTATTGTGGAGTCGGTCTTGCAGGCAGAGCAGGTGGTACATGCCTAACATGTCAGCGCTGCTCCTGTGTGTGTGTGTTGACGGCTGGTTCATCCTGTGTGCCTTGATTGCCCAATGCACCACAGGTGTGCAGCCTCACCCAGCCCACCCAGAGTCTAATCAGAATCAGAATCAGAATCAGCTTTATTGCCTTAGTTTTTACAAACAAGCAATGTGCTTTTGTGAAATTGGTGCATAACATTGAACATTAAACAGAAAGTAATAATATAGAAATAGAAAAAAATAAAAAATATATATATACGTATATAAAGAAAATCAATAAATCAGCCTGACTTGGGACTGTTGTGGCTGCTTAAAGGTGCAGTGTGTAGAATATACAGTACATAGAAATACACACGCATCATTCCACACGCATCAGTCTCCATGAATAAAAAAAACAACAACATGCTTTTCTTTTTCCATGTGACGCCATGTTACGTAATAGCTTGTGTGGCCGTGATGTAGAGCGAGAGATCGGGGAACTGACTTTAAAATCTGGATTTGCAGTGAAAACTATTTCTGGGAAGTTCAACATCACAACGTGTAACATTAGCATAACATTGATTTTCTTTACTTCAGACATCAGAAAAACAACTGCCGTCGATAAAAATAGAAACAATCATTTAATGAGTCTTCCTACTGGCATTTGTTTCAGTATAGTTTGTTTTAGTTTAGTTTGTTTTCGTGTTGTTGGCATCCAGTGTGCACAGTCAAAGTCATAACAAATGTTTTCCAGTCAATCTGTAGATACACGCATTACAAAAAAAAAGCCTATATCCGTAACTGACTGTTATTAAGGTGGGATATCTACCGTTAGCCTGAAGGTAGATATCCCACCTTAATAGCAGTCAGTTACAGACCAGGGTGACCCCGGTCCCACACCCTTTACATAACATTTGAAACTGGTACATGAATACATGAAGGTCACAGACCCATAATGGTGTTATGATTGACACCTGTGACAAACAGTACAGTTAGACCCGGTAGATGTTCATCAAACTGCTCATTACTACAATGTCCAGGCAGTCCTGGAAAAATACAAATATACAAATATGCTTTTTTAATTCTAATTATTTTATCATGGTAAATAACATATTTCTTTCTCAAACTTTGATGGATGATAACAACATCAACTTTAAATTCATGAACAAATTTCCCCCGTTTGGATTTTGGTGGGACTTCAACTTTTACTTCTGGGAGGGACTTTAACTTCAGTCGTGATAATCCCTCAATTTCTTGAATATTGAGATTCAATATGTCTAAGTGGTTTTGGTCATTGGTGTTGTCTTGGTGTCGAGTTGCAGTCTATTTTGACCAATTTGTCAACTGTACACACTATGATAGCGGTTAACTGTACATACTTGATAGAGGTTAACGGTACATACTATGATAAAGATTAACTGTATAAAATATAGGCATTAACTGTACATACTATGATAAGGGTTACAATATTTTGAACAATATAGGCCTACAATATTTATTTTTGCAGTTGTTTATGCAGCAGACACTGCGTAAGAGTGTGTGTGTGTGTGTGCGGGCGCGTGCACGTGTGTGTGTATGCGTGCATGCAAGAATGTTCACACACACCGTGATGCATGTGAACTCCTCCCTCTAACCTTCCCACCCTGCCGCCCACCACTGGCAACACAACCCTGCTGCTATAGGGGGCCGCAGCGTGGAGAACATTCCCGGTGACCGCCCACCTGACCCCGGGGGAGTGGCCTGACCTCTTACAACTAATTAAAACCCACTCCTATTGGCTGGCCTCAGCGTGCCGCCGGCCTACTCCTTCACCTCTGATTCACACTAACTAGAGGTGAGGTTCTCACGCTGCTAGGACAGGGAAACAGTATCCAGGTGAATTAGGAGGAAGTAGTGCTTTTCCTCTGCTTTCTTTAAGGGCTTTTTAAGAGACCGGCACCGATTAAAAACTCTAAATGTACACTACACACGTGTAGTGTACATTTCTTATGTGTGCTCAGATCTTATGTTCTCAGATCTTATGTGCTCAGATCTTATGTTCTTTCTTTAAATCAGCAAGATATGCTGCCAGGGCCACATTTGTTCTTCCCCAAGCCAAAACAGTTTCCAGTCAAGATGTTATCAAGGGATATGAACCTTCCTTTTAAATATATATAAACACACATACTGTATATATGTGTATCTATATATATATACATATAAGCAGCGGGAGTTTATCAAAGGGAGCGGAGGGAATGGATATAATTGCCTATATTAACCGAGGTTAGGTGAAAATATACGTGCATATTTTAAATATACGTGCATATTTTTAGCAATGCAAAACACAACCTCTGAAACGATCCACAAGGGAGTTTCTAGCGAAGACGTGGAATGTGTCGCCCCCACGTGGCCGCTGATAAAATGACACATTCCAAAAAAACTACAACGCCCATCTCTAACACCATAACTACACCTGGGGAACCGAGCGTGACTTTGACTCTTACTGGTTTTGCTTGTTCCCTGAGCACTATGGATATGAAAAAGAATAACTTCAACATACATTCCAGACGTTAAAAAAAAGTACAAAGTGCTCAGCCGATACCTGCAGCAGGAGATGGTACTTGAGGATTCTCTGCATGGGGACGACCAGCAGATCCCGCAGGGTGAACTTGCCGTTGTTGGCCCTCTTGGCACACTCCTGTTTCATACACACAAGACCAAATCAGCAAATTGCAAAGGAACGGGACAGCACTTTTAACATCAACATGAACTGTAATCCGTGTGATGTAAAATAATGGCCAGCAGGACGAAGATATTTATGATATATTGATTGAATCTGGGGTGACTGGGTATTTGAGAATTAGTTTTTGTTTTTTAACCAACATATATTAACAGAGTACATTGTCCTGTGACAGAGCCCATTTGTTAGGCAGTACACACAAACAACCAACAGAGGCCGCTAGAATACGTATATGTTCAGGCATAGCTTGGGTCTCAGTTTGAGTACTTGCTGTTGTTGTGTGTGGTTCATTTGTATTACTCATGATTATTAGTGATGGTGTACTTGTATGTGTGTGAGACGTACCTGTAGCTTGAGGCGTATGTCCTCTTTCTCCTTACAGATGCGGTCCAGCACAGCGATGGCTATCTCCACCCGACTGCAGTAGATACCGTAGATCAGCAGACTGTCCAGAGAGACACACAGAGACAGAGCACTACAGAGATCCCTCTCAAGGACAAGTCTGCATGTTCACACGATGAACACGTTCCTTGATTTAAATTATGTGGTTCCAACACCGCGACAAATGGATAAATAAAGTTGAAAACCTTCATGGGTTATTAGCTGGTTTTATTACAGAATGATATAATTGCTTTTCATTGAAGAAAAAATAACTATTGTCTCGTGAAATTAGCGTGTGATTTCGAGCCTCACTGGATTCATTTTCCCAATAAACCACTGAATTTGATTACATTGAGTATGAAAAACTGTATAATATAGTTTTGTTCTCAGTTCCAGGACCATAATTAATTAGGCCTATGTATCCTTGTGATATTCATCTATTCCAGCAGGGTGCACCATTGGGAACCATTAAATAGCACTTTTACCGAATAATACCTCTGCTAAATTATATTAACTACATCCAGAACGACATGTTTTGAAAGCTTAAACGTTCTACTTGAATTAAAAATATGTTCATTGTGTGTCTGTTGATTCTGAACAATTGAAATGCTATAAGTGAATCGCAAAATTTGTCAATGTCCACTGTTGACAAACTCCACATTACATTAACTTCTAACGTCCTAAAAAGTCTTCACACAAAGCAGCCAATTTGTTCAACGATAACAAACATGTCATTCAAACCACTGCATTTTTAAGAAGAATTTTCCTTTGCAAATGAATAACCGACTATTTTAAGCGAGCTGGAGTTGAATTCCTGACTCAGGAAGGTTGGAGGGAAGGAAGGAAGTTGGACGGGGGAACAACGCCGAGAGAGGTAACTGGGTGTTCACAGATACCTTTCCTTGTAGTTGAATAAAGATCTGGTACAGGTTCAAGGAGTTCTTATTCAAGATGGAGTCCTGCACGTCCACCATCAGGCTCTTGTGGACTATCAACAGGTCCTTTTGATAGAGAAAAACGTTACAGACTCTGCAGGGAAGCAGCTTTCTCAGTGTGACATTTAGAGAGAAGAGAAAGAAGGAAACAGCAGCAGACACCCACCGGGATGTTGAGGAAAACCTTGGTCAATTTCTGCCGCTGAGAAGAATTTCTTGAGGGGGTTCAGGAAACACTGCAGGGAGGTAGCAAAAACATCTTTGTTTTTGGTTGTTGTCAATGTCCCAGTGCCCCAAGAAAATGTTTTGCCAATAACAAATTGATTTGCTGTTTGCCTGGAATAAATGTATTATAGTTCTTGGAGGTAAAAGATGAAGTAAAGACAAAATGATGTATGCTTTGGAAGATACTTCTGCAATTGTGAGGAATTTCTGTGGTTAACGTTGCCCTTAACTTAAGTTAAACTAAACGTTTTTACCAGTATATTGAAAATATAATATTGAACATTGAAGTCTAATCTTATGTTATCTTATTTCACCTTCTCTATTGACTCCAGGGTCTCCGTGTATTTCTCTTCCGTCTGTTTGATCTCCAACAGACAGCAGCTCCGCACATCCTGTTCCTGCGCCGACTGCTGCTGCTGCTGGATGGACACACACAACAAATGTTGCCATATGCACACACACATTAAAGTGTGTGTGTGTGTGTGTGTGTGTGTGTGTGTGTGTGTGTGTGTGTGTGTGTGTGTGTGTGTGTGTGTGTGTGTGTGTGTGTGTGTGTGTGTGTGTGTGTGTGTGTGGGTACCGTGGGCGCGTGCTGTTCGATCCTCATGAGATCTTCGTAGATGTCCAGATCATAGACATCTTCCAGCTTGTAGATCTCTGCATACTGATCTTCCTCATCATCAGGGGCATTCTTACTGGAGTGCACACGCGTGCAGACAGAGAGACACACACACACAAAGCACATGCACACTTTTTGATGATTTGTAAAACACATGATTGCACTGTGCACTGTACCTATGAGAGACATGTGCGCGCACACACACACACACACACACACACACACACACACACACAAAGGGACATACGTACATACAAACATACATGCATTCATTCAAATAAAATTGCCTTCATCTTAAACGAACTCAAATGAACTTGTGAACCTACTCCATCAGGTCCTCCAGGTTATTGTAGATGTCCTCCTCATTGAGGCTCTCCTCTGTGGGGAAGGGTCTGGAACACAAGGTGATGTCACCGTCAGCCCTCAGCACTGTACCACGCCCGCCGTGCGGATGTGTCTGAGCGCTTATGGTTGCTCTGTGTTTGTTATCACAGTAGGCTACTGAAAACCCAGGAGGAACGCTGGGTAGATCTGACTGTTAAAACCAAGACTCAAACAAACACTGATATATTCGTGGCGAAAAGGTCACTGTGAAATAAATGCAAGGTAGACAATTTAGTGATATTGTGAATAAAGTTGCAGGACAGCAATATATACATTCATTATGAAATAACTAATAGTTTGCAGGTGCACATACAAATAATGAATAATTTCAGGACATTGATTACCTCAATGCACCACAGGTATGGCTGGTTAAGCCAGCTCCCAACCATACACACTCCAGAAGGACATATTGACATAATAACAATAACCAAAAATCCACACGGTGCTTTTCAACTCATAAATAGTCAAAATGCAGTCAATCCTGGAGTCCGAGTCCACTCATGTCCGTGTCTTTGGTGCTCTAGTCTGAGTTTTTATTGCTCTAGTCTAGGTCTTAAATGCTCTAGTCCGAGTCTTTAGTGCACTAGTCTGAATCTTTAGTGCTCTAGCCCGAATCTTTAGTGCTCTAATCTGAGTCTGTAGTTGCCCAAGTCCGAGTCCTTAGTGCTCCGGTCCAATGCTACTGTCTGCTCTTTGTGTGCAGGTACAAAAACAAAGATAGAAGTACTGTGTAGAAGAGACTTACTTAAATCCACCCTGTTGTGCGATGGTTGTGTAGGAGAGCTTGGATAGGGAGTCCATCACCTGGAGAATGTACAGCAGAATTTGTCAGGTGTTATGGTTTGTTGTGTTTGGTTTGTCACAAAAAGGTGTCCTTACGGTCTTGGTGTTAAATAATACATCCAAACCTGACAAGTGTCAAAATAGGGCTGAGAAATTAAGCGAAATATATTGAAATCACAATATGGTCAAGAGGAATATCCAAATTACAGGAGCTGCAATTTTTCGATAGAGGTAATTTATAACATCGTTATAAATTAAAAGTTCTGTTGTAGTGCTGGCCTAATTTTTTTTCGCAGATGTCACAAAACATGTTTGTTTGGTTACAGTTGAAGATACAATTTCAATAAATAACATTATATATACATATATGTAGTTCTTTTGGTGAAAATGGAAATTGTGATTAAAAAAATTACTATCCGCCTTATCCACACCTTCATCATCCCCAGTAATTTCCTCAGTAATTTCAATTAAATTACAGAAAAAAATAAAAAACCTTATTCCTCATATTCAATTATTTAAAATCCAGATTCAGAAAAAAGCATAGATGAGATAGATATGTTGGTCTGGTCTTTTACAAAACTATGCTGTGGTTTTTACTCAGTTCCACCCAAGCTCTGCCTCCATAGATCAGACACAACATTAGATATTGTGGTCAGGACTACATCAAACTATTTAATGACTTTTATCTAATGTGTGTATCTGTGTGTAGACACACACGCAGAGGAGGAGGACCGAAAGACGTGCCCAACATCACCAGAGGGCTGCTGGCATTACTCCATACGTGTGTGCGTGTGTGCATGTGTGCTTGTGGTTGACTGTGTGTGTGGTAGTGGTTTTGGCACATTGAACAACACAACACAAACACAACACAGTGACACACAACACAAACACAACACAGTGACACACATGCCAGAGTTAGTGACTGAGTAGGAATGTGTCACTGGGTGCCATGATCAAGTACATAGCTACAGTATGCAGTAATTACATACAGTATATTATCCCAGAGTGACCTCGCATGGAAGACGTCAACATGACGCTATTAAAGAGAGGCGATGAAGAGCGCAGCGTGGGTTCTCTGGAAAATCATTGAAGTGCAGATGAGGTGTGAGCGTAGCTCGGCCAGATCAGCTGCGTTCGCACCTCTATCTCCCCCCCATCGCCACAAGCTTCCTGTCTGACTGAAGACAGTGCTTAGGCTTGGGCCCGGCCACCTAAGAGCATCGCTTACCACATAAAAGCCATTCGAAGAAATATTCACATTCAGTAAATATATACATTTAATACTTTGGGGTGTTTTTTATATATGTATATGAAGGAGGGTGGTAGCATAAGCCGCACTATTGTTTTTCAGGGTTATAACTTATTTTCATCCAAAGATAGAAATAGTTTATTTGATGACTTTTGCTTCACAAAAAATGTACACAGTTCAGAATATAAAAAATTATTTCAATAATAGCATTGCATACAACGGCATAATAATATAATAATTGAAATAGTAATTTACTCCCAAGCCAAGGAAAGTGACACTCAGAGCGAAACATCTGAGCAGGTTCTGTAGAATATGCTCGGGCTAACCACAGAGCAGTCAAATCTGTTATCTATCTTCTTTGGGCAATAAGTGAAGGATGAGTCAGAAGAACAAGAACCACAAGTTCAGCTCAGAGCTACGACACAGAGAACCACCACCACAGGCTAGTCCATTATACCACAGATAGGCTAAGGTCAACTTCCGAGCATACAATCTTTCTCAAAACATGTTTTCAATTCAGACCAAGAATGTCTGATAAGAAAGGCTTAAAATTGACAATGTTCCAAAAACCGACCACTTGTATACATGTCTGTGTGACACATTGGCTTCAATTAATATTTTAAAATCATTTACATTTGATTTGAAGTTTCAAATGGAATATGGATTTAATACACACTCATACACTATACTTCAATAATAATAATCAATAATCATGGAGACCCATGACAACCCTAGCACTGAAATGTAGGGTAGAGATGCCATCAGTAGCTTTGCAGGGGATTAATGCCCCTAAATTGTATACAGCCCCTAAATTGGCCCCAAGCCGACTCCACCGGATTAGACAAGGCAAGGAGATTTCTCTTGTGTCTCTTGTGGATGTTTCCGGACGTAAGATTGAGCATTTATTACATCATTTTTTTCACAACAACAGCCCCTGGACGGCATCCACCACGACACACCCCCGCCGAAGCTACCGCGTGTTAACAAGCGTTATCGTGTTCTCCCTCTCAGAGCCGGTATGTTTCACGGACCACGCCGCGTGACGGGACCAATGGCGGAGATTACGCAGTAGCAGGCCTCCGGGACATGGGCGGCCCTAGCACCCTCCCCACCGCCTCTCTTGGGATTATCAGCACAGGCATGAGGCTTAGCTGGAAGCTTCTGTAGGGTGCACCGTGGACCATGGAAGATGGCAGGTTGGGGAGACCAGGGCGCCGTTGGTGTCTTGTTGTCTATTTAACGATGGGAACACCTTGGTGGTCTGCCGTGGTCTGAATTAAGAGGACTGTTTCATAAGGCTGGGTTAGTCGGTTTAAAACATGTGAATTTGGTATTTTTGGCCACCAAGAGATAGTTTCTATTGAAAATCATATTGAAAATTCATTTTTACACCTTAATAATGCTTGACAGAAAGAGAATCATTACCCAATGAAGATAATCGGATACAAAAAAGATGCAATAGAAAAAAAGATAACCAATAACATAACCGTAACGTTGAAAAGAGAAGTCTTGAATTGTCCTCAAGTAACTACTGTAGCGTCTTCCCAGAGATGGCACACACAATATAATATAAGTTCCCAAAACAATCTCTTAATCTTGTAGAGCGATAGTAGTTCAGGGAATTCAGTGGGCTCAGGAAATATGGCATTCAGGCCAGTCATTCAGTGTGCTTGTTAGCAGCCAGTCGGCCAAATCAGGCTGTGCAGGGACCAGCCAGGGAGAATCCAGGTGGTAGTAAGCGACAGCAGAGCTATTGTAGACCTACTGACCTGCTGACCGTGACGACTCAACATGAAGGTAAACATGCACGCAACCTGCTGCTTTAGAAGCGTGCTCACAACACACAACACACAACACGCAACAACACACAACACACAACACACAACAGACAACACACAACACACAACACACAACAGACAATGTGCAACACAAGCCACGCTGGTAAATAAACACTGCAACGTTCCACACCGACGCACTGCACTTTCAGGCAGAATGTGCATGCACACACACACACACGCACGCACGCACGCACGCACGCACGCACGCACGCACGCACGCACGCACACACACACACACACACACACACACACACACACACACACACACACACACACACACACACACACAGTCTCAGTGTCTTGTCAGTCTCAGTGTCTCTCACTGTCTTTCCTCCATTGAAGGGACAGTTTCAGCATAACAATTTGGGACTGGATTTTAAAATTCATACACTATTAAAACATACACTATTGAAACATACAATATTAAAACATACACTATAAAACATACACTATTAAAACATACACTATAAAACATACACTATTAAAACATACACTATAAAACATACACTATTAAAACAGGATGCGTGATGGACTAGATGTATCAAAATGGACCACTGAGAAAGAGACAGACAGACACTACTAGAGGACCTGACACATGTGGTCTGGCCCAGACCAACATCTACATCTTGTGCCGATATTCTCAATGGCTCCATGTCCTTTGTCACTCAAATCACCCATATTTGGAGTGATGGGGTTATGAAACCAGGTTTTAAGCCTTAAAAACGTTTTACTGCTAATTCGGATGAACATTCCAGAGCTACCAGCTTTAGCACATGATATGATCAAATCTGCAAATGCACAATCAGAAAACCCAAATGAAGAATGCAATAGGCTCGGGTCTTGTTTTCTATGTATCTATTGATTCTGATCGGCAACTCAATTGGCCTTACCTTTCCGAAGTCCCGCACGTCGAACAGGTCAAACGCATCGAACAGGTCATACTTGTTCATCCCAAACACCTCGCAGCATGACGACAGGAAGGTACGAATGTTCTTCAAGCACATGAACTGCAAAAGACGACAATAACACGTTACAATATTCATAACAACATTTGTCGTAACATTTGTGCCACGTAGTCTGTGATCATGACTAAACGACACTGGGGTTGTTGCTCACATTTTATTTTCAAGTTAAGTTAACCAGAATATCTACAAAAAATAAAGTAGTAAAAAAGTAAAAAAAGTGTAAAAAAGAGTGTGTTCGTCAATAGTCTCCAACGGCAAATGTATACTAGATATTGCAGTAACATCTTCAATGAAATTATACAATTTCTCCTGTATTTAGTTCAACAGAACCACTCTGGTTAATGTCACAAGCCTATAAAAGATTAGTGTTTTAGTTCTCAGGGGTCTTTGCTGTGGGGCAAAGCTGTTGAGCTTCACATGTTAGCAAGAATTATCAAAGATTAAGGGAGCAGAACGTGGGTTCTGTTTTCAGGGTATGGATCGCTCTACGAGCGTGAGTTGTCATCGTTTTGGTGATTTCTAACCAAGCTCTGAAATGTTAAAGAAAGGAGTCTATACACTTTCTCATGTTGTGGTTTCCTGCCACAGCCACCGCCACATTCTGCTGCAAGTTTGATTCCCAACCACGACTAGGTACACTATATGGCCAGGTGTCGGAGTCAGGAGTGCAGGTGTTTCAGCCACAACCAATGCTAACAGGTACATAGCCATGAAATCTCCACAGACAAACATTTACAATTTAGAAAAGAGCTCAATGACTTTGAATGCTGTATGAACCACTGTCATAGGATGCCATCTTTGCCACAAGTCAGTTCGTGAAATGTCTGCCCTACTAGATGTGCCTCGGTCAACTGTAAGTGCTATTATTGTGAAGTGGAAGCACTCTAGGAGCAACAACAGCTCGGCCACAAAGTGGTCGACCACGCAAACTCACAGAGCGGGGCCGACGAGTGCTGAGCGCCTATCATGCTGGCTGTGTCACTCACCAGAGTATCCAAACTTGCCTCTGGAAGTCACCATCAGCACAAGAACTGTTGTGTCGGGAGCTTCATTGGAAGGGTTTCCATGGCTGATCAGGCTGCACACAAGCCTCACATCACCATGCGCAATGCAAAGCGTTGGTTGGAGCGGTGTAAAGCACGCCGCAACTGGACTCTGGAGCAGTGGAAATGTGTTCTTTGGAGTGATTAATCACGCTTCACTATCTGGCAGTCTGATGGATGAATCTGGGTTTGGCGGATGCCAGGAGAAACGTTACCTTCCGGAATGCATAGTGCCTACTGTAAAGTTTGGTGGTGGAGGGATAATGGTCTGTGGCTGTTTCTCAGGGTTTGGGCTAAGCCCCTTAGTTCCAGTGAAGGGTATGCTTAATGCTACAGGATATGAAGACATCTTAGCCAATTGGGCGCTTCCAACTTTGTGGCAACAGTTTGGGGAAGGCCCTTTGCTGTTCCAGCATGACTGTGCCCCTGTGCACAAAGCAAGGTCCATAAAGACATGGTTAGACATGTTTGGTGTGGAGGAACTCGATTGGCCTGCACAGAGCCCTGACCTCAACCCCATTGAACACCTTTGGGAGAAATTAGAACGCTGATTGCGAGCCAGGCCTTCTCGTCCAACACCAGTGCCTGACCTCACAAATGCTCTTTTGGCTGAATGGGCACAAATTCCCACACACACTCCAAAATCTTGTGAAAAGCCTTCCCAGAAGAGTGGCAGCTATCATAACTGCAAAGGGGGGTCCAACTCCATATTAATGCCCGTGGTTTTAGAATGGGATGTCCAACAAGCTCATATAGGTGTGATGGTCAGGTGTCCACTGACTTTTGGCCATATCGTGTAAATAAACAGATGTTTACCAGGGAACCTCCCGGTTAAAACATTTGAGCAAAAGAATCTTCTTTTTCATGGGGATAGATAGGGTTACGGTATCATTTGAAGTGCCTGCTTAAAAAAAGTGAGTTACAAAATGGTTGTGAAGCCATTGAGGAGAGAAGGGGGTGGGTGGGATTCCTGAAGACGCGTCTCAGCTTTATCATGGCGGCAGATCGTGGAGACGCCTGCAATTACTCAGACAACCCCTTGGGCTCTTGTTCCCTCTGTGAGGAAATGGATGATGATGATGATGATGATGATGATGATGGTTTCACCACTCTTTGTAGCAGTAAGATTATGCTAAACACAGCCTGAGAATTATAAGTGATCTTCATCAGCATAGTTTAGTGGCTATCGTGTTTGACTCCCATCCAAAAGGTTACAGGTTCAAACCCAGATTTCTGACGCAAACTTGTCAAATGCTTTATTTTAACATCCCTCTAACATAAACTGCATGGAATAATTTAGCCTACAAGAGAGTGTACGATGGCATTGGATGTCGAAAATATTGAATAAGGTCCCCCAGGTCATTTAATCTTCTGCTCATATTCTATAACTAGATTTCATAACAGCCTATGGCATGGGTCATGCCATGAGCATCTTAACGCAGACTTAATATAGGGTTGTCAATGTGTTGGTTAACCAAGATCTACAGTATTACAAAAGGGATGATGACTCTATGACTTCACTGGTCTTCTACATTGCAATGGGTCTGGATGCTTGGTTGATCGCCTTTGTGTTTCTAATTATGATTTATATAGTTTTCCATATGTTAGTAATTATTGTATCCATGTGAGGCTGATAAAAGTAAGAAAGTCTGGTTAAATAAAAAAAAAAATGCTAAACACTACATACGTTAAGACACGATTAAAAACATTGTGATGAATTCAAGTCTATTGTATTTTTATACTTAATTTATTCACATGAGCGTATTTTACTGTCAGCTCTGTGCCTCACACTGATGTATTGGATTAGATGCACGGTCAAGGTTAAATATAGTGACTTTCAGAGGGAGGGAGAGAGAGAGAGAGAGCAACTTATCCACAGTACACTGCACCACACCCATTATCGTCACGCTTGCACTGCCATTTCAAAGCTCTCAGAGGCCTCAGAGGAAGACAATGTAAAGGGCCTTTTAAAACTCTCCAGTCCCACTGACACACATGAGGGCCCCAGCTGGCCTACAGCTGCAGGCCTCGGTCACTCATTGTTCGCAGAGTGCTGGCCCCGCTTGGCTTTCACCCTCTTTAGCCGACAGATGCCATTGAGGGAAGACATTCGTCATCATCATCACAGCAAACACAAGATAATAATGACCAAGGGACGACCCTCATAAATAAAATACAAAATGGATTCCAAACCTAAAAGAGAAATCAATTTTATGTTTTTTGTCCTCCTGAACAAACAATAAACACATTAACCCAATGTAACCAAAGCAATTTTACTTTCAACATGGTCTTCAGTGACTTCATCTATGTTTCTTTTCCATCAAAGTTCTATATCCACTATTTAAAATAGTAGATTGTGTGTAAAAGAAAACACACACAGGCTAGTGAGGAGTTGCATGCCTTCACGTTACATTCCCAGTTATATAGGCCTAGCCCAAGACATAAACCGCAGGAAGCTGAACAAATAGCATTAGTTTGTCTCACTAATGGGTGGATCAAAGTCCAGATATCATCAGTCTCTCCTGTGGCCAAGGAAGTTATTTTGGCCTTCCCTTGGTCCATTCCCTCAGGAGGAGAGGTCAGGAAAGCCGTCACTGAAGCTCTGGTTATTGCTAGTGTACGATGCGTGACATAAACATGAACCCAACCCAACACACAACCAAGCGTATTTAGTTATAGGGCCTCGCCTCTATGCCTTCAGTGTTTGGATTTTGATGTTTATTTCTTGAGGTCGACAACAGAAACGCTGGGTGGCTTTATTATATGCCACCATAGTATTGAAGAGAAATAATACATAGACTAACAATCACATGGCCCATCATCATATAAAAGCAAGTAAAGCCCTTTGAGACTGTAACTGTGATTAAGGGCTATACAAATAAAATTGACTTGACTTGACTAATAGAAAAATAAAAATCATAATTCAGTCGTCCTGAACGCCACATTATTTAGATTGCAGGTGAGGTGATGCAACTGGTTTATTAAAGGAGTGCGCGTTATGCACCAGCAGGGGGAGCGGGCAGGTATTTGTGACAGGAGCCTCACCTGAGACATTTGTGGCCTGAGGTTGATCTCCTTCAGGTTGATGGTGTGCGCTCTCAGGTTGTTGAGGAGCTGGCAGAGCAGCACCCCGTCCCGCAGCGTCTGCGCCAGGTCGAACACCTGGGCGCTGGCCGCCGTCACGCGGTGGTTCACCGGGAGCACGTTGCAACTTATCAGCCACAGCGCGCACTGCCGCCAATACTCCATGACGACAAATAATCACCGTCTGCTCTGGAACACGAAGAAGAGAAGAGGTGCTCCTCCCGTCACCCTGTCAGTGACACGGTAGAAGGTGCTGGACACGGTGGAGGGTGCTGGGTGCTGGACACGGTGGAGGGTGCTGGGTGCTGGACACGGTAGAGGGTGCTGGACGCGGTAGAGGATGCTGGACACCGTAGAGGGTGCTGGACGCGGTAGAAGGTGCTGGACACGGTGGAGGGTGCTGGGTGCTGGACACGGTAGAAGATGATGGACACGGTAGAGGATGCTGGACACCGTAGAGGATGCTGGACGCGGTAGAAGATGCTGGGCGCGGTAGAGGATGCTGGTGCTCGTCTTCGGAGGAGCGTTCTCGCAGGGTCGCCGAGGCGCGCGTCCTGACGCACTGGTGCTGCTGCTGCTGCTGCTGCTGCCTCTGCTGTTCGATCGCAGCGCCGCTCTGGGGTCTGCAGCGGGGGGCTGAGAGACCTCCTCTAGCAACCACTTCCTCTTCCTTTCTTGATAAGGTTTCCGTATGAGTCATTCGCAGTGGTGGTCAGTAACTAAATACATTTACTCAAGTAGCCTACTAAAGTACCAATTCAAGGTACTTGTACTTTACTTGGGTCGTTTTATTTGTATCCTACTATATACTACTGTACTCGACTTCATCTCAGAGGCAAATGTTGTACTTTTTACTCCACTGCATTTATTTGACAGTGTTAGTTGCAAGTTCATTTGCAGATAAAAAAATATATATATATGATCAATAAATACATTGTGACATCACAAGGCTTTGTTGGCCCACAGGGGGAATGTGAAGTACAATGTAAAGAAGGGCGGCAGTAGGGAGGTTGCTGGTTCGATCCCCGATCACCACCTAACCCTACCTGCTCCTGACGTGTTGGTTACCTTGCATGGTTGGCACCGCCGTCGGTGTGTGAATGGGTGATGCAATACTGTAAAGCGCTATATAAATGCAATCCCTTTATCATTTAAAGTACCCAGCAGTATGTAACGTGAATGGGTCATTAATTATAACATTATAATGAAATGGGCAATTCTGCATAATATTTTGGTACTTTAAGTGTATTTTTATGTTAATACTTTTGTACTTTTACTTTAAACTTTTAACTTTTTTAAGAGTTTCAGTTTTTTTGAATGCAGGACTTTTACTAACATAGTTTTTCTCCAGTGTGATATTTTACTTAAGTAAAAGATCTGTAGGCTACTTTCCGTCCAAACATTGGAGCACAGAGCATGGTTTTTAAACAAATTTATTGAAATAATTTAATGAATGAAATGAAAATGTTGGCTCTGGATCACTGTGATGTGTTTTATATTTATAGAATAGAATAAGGGATTATTAGTTTCAGCAACTTTGACAGTAAACTGTAAAACCCAAAGGTTTTGGTTTCATTAGAATAGGTAGGCTCAATACAGATTTTACGAGAAAATGAAAGGGTTGGTTAACCACAAAGAAAACAGTGGGGCGTCTCTCAGACCTTGTCATTAAATAAGTGTATGCTATGACAAAAACAGAGGAAGCAAGCAATGGGATTCCAAACCCATGGTGAGTGAGCCAGATGTTTCCTTGGAAACCAAATATAAACCTGGGCCTATATAAAGCCTGACATCAATGCTGACCTAATTGATAGCACGAATAGGCCTCCTGTATAACACTGCTTAGTTAGTTGTGAGCTGTCTTTTCCCTTACGCTGAAACTGATGACACAGACATTGGTGTTTGCAAACAGCGTAATGACTTTACATTCAGGGGCACGTCAACAGACTGCATTATTATATTCATTGTACAGATAATTCAAGGAATCAACCTCTTATATGGCATTCAAATCATGTCTAAAATTCAGTTTTAACAGTTGAATCAGTAATACCACTTGGGTTACACTCACTCAGTGACTCTTTATGAGACTCTACTTTTAATTTTAACTGAGCTTACATGAGTGTATTTTCTAACCATTTTATATGGGATGCCGAATTGCCTTTTCAAAATGCATTTACTTCATACATAATTGTATCACAGTATGTCTAGTAGACACGTGATTAGATTGTAAAATAGACACAATAAAAGTATACACTTGCACAAACACCCAAAATAAAATCTGTACAGTTTATCAGTCAAACTAACTCATAGTAGAAGTAAACCTAAAAAGAATCCCCTCGTGTTTATCACAAACTACAAACAAGCGCCGCTTGATTCAACTTGAAAGCGCTATCCAGAGACATCCGGTCGCGACAAGACAATAAGCCCGCCCACCGGAAGCAGAACCGTGAACTCGAAACTGCAGTCAAAACATAAACAGAGCAGTCAGCCTTGCGCAGACGCAGACGCCCTGCTCCTCATGCTACTTTAGGGAGAGCGAGACTACACACACACACACACACACACACACACATTCCTCGATGTCGTGTGCTTTTCGCGTGAGCTCGTCCGTGTGTGACACTTACGGCCCAGTCGCCGAGTAAAGACGTCGAAGACAAACGACGACAGACTAAGAAAGAGACAGCAGAAAGCGTGTGTTCGCTCGGCGTCGGCGGCGGCGGCGGGGCCCTCGAGGTAACGTTAGCAGCGCTGGCCTCCGCCGCACTGAGCGGACTGATCGCTTTAAAAATAGTTCCCCGTCTGGACAGCAATGTACCACACAGTCCGTACACTACGTCTTAAAATACACGTCTACACGGCGGATGTATGTTACGGTGTCTCGTTGGCTTTCTTTGTTCATCGAATCGGATCGGATCGGATCAGATAATGTTGTTGTTGTTGTTGTTGTGGATAATGTAATGTACAAAGAGCCTCATCTGAAACAATCCGTCGACATGGCCTGTAACGTGGTTGGCATTTGTTGAATATTCAACCCCTTTTTATTTATGAGACAACGAGACAACCGCGTCTGCTGCGGTACTGTAGCCGGGGCCGTCACACCGTTCGCCCACTGGTGTCATAAACCATACACACCAGTTACTTATTTGTCCCACCTGTCGAGATGCTTATCAAAGTGTTTTATGTGTTTATGAAAGGCTGCCCGGCGACACGACATGGCAGAGTCTGACGGGAAGTCCACTGCTGCTACCGGTAAGTCGTCGTTCTTCGCAAATAACTTTTAAACAATATAAACGTGAATAATGTCCGCACAGTGATTTCACAGGAATGTGTGTATTTATTTGTGGCAGGTATCTCCGAAGAGACAGGAGATGCCTCCGCAAGCAAAGAAGCAGAAGAACAAACTGGTGAGTTGCATGTTCAGTTTTTGTTTTGTTTGTTCTTCCACTCCGGACTTCAAACAGAAAAATACGAAAAGAAAGGAGTTCTGAAGTTATTTGTCTCTTAATACCTACCTAGTCATTGTAACTGTGCTGTTTTGACAGACCCTTCATTGTGTTTCTTCTATAAACTATGGGTTTATTTAACTCCCTATTCCCTTAGCCCCCAGCCAGACGACAGAAGAACAGACTCGCGTCTCGGGGGTGTCTGCGCCTTCGGACGCAGAGTCGGGGGTCGGAGGAGAGGTCGGGCACGAGGAGGAGGACACCGACAGCATGGACGGCAGCGGCCTGTACTCTCTGACCGAGGACGGCGGGGAGCGGGAGCAGGAGAGCGAGGGCAGCCGGAGGAGAGAGCGGGCGAGGGTGTCGGACAGTCCCAAGCGGGCGACCAGAAAGCGGAACAGACCGGGCCTGGGCCCCAACCGTTCCTCCACCTCCGACAACGACGACGATGATGATGATGATGATGACGACGACGGCCGTGAAGAGGACGACGACGACGACGAGGATGATGATGATGACGATGAAGAGGACGAGCAGGCCATGGAAGCGTGGCTGGGGTCGGACGTGAGCGACCTGCGGGGCCCCACCTGGCGGGCGGTGCCGTCGCTGCGCTCCAGGGAGATCGGCAGGGACACCACGCAGTTTGTGCGGCGCGTGTGTGGCGCCCGCGGCCTGGTGCAGCGGCTGGAGCTGCAGGGCCGCCTGGAGAGGCACACGGGCTGCGTCAACACGCTGCACTTCAACCCGTCGGGCACACGGCTGGCGTCCGGCAGCGACGACCTGCGCGTGATCATCTGGGACTGGGCCGTCCGCCGCGCCGAGCTGGAGTTCGACAGTGGCCACAAGAGCAACGTCTTCCAGGTCGGTGGGAGGGTGGGAATAAAATAAAAAGCTGGCAAGATGACAGGAATCTGTTTTTTTCCCCCCCCAGAGTACGTGTGTCCCATTGAAATACATCTCCTGCTCCAGCGCCCCTTGCCACCTAATATGGAACTAATGTCCTAATCTGCAAAAACTATTTTTGGAAAGATGTACAAATACAATTGTTTTCCTAAGAGATGCAATCAATTTTAAAGGGGCCCTATTATACCACCAAGTATGAGCCTGATTTGGCCACGAGATTTGACATTTCAAAATTGTTATTGAGATGAAGTGGTAGTGTCCACCTAGATGTCTGCTGACTAGATTACCAGTTTACCAGTTGGTACAGTCCACTGGTTAGGCTGGTCGTCTTATCTAGTCCACATACATCTAGATGGACACTCCCACTTGTGAAGTCACTTTGTCACAATGACAATTTTAGTCACATGACCATTTTGAAAAGACTTGTAATGGCTAATCACACTCACACCTGGTGGTAAAATAGGGCCCCTTTAATCAAATTACCAGTATTAATGTAAACCAGTGTTAAAAAGTAATCTTTTACACGGAAGTAAACAAAGTCTGTATGCTTTCACCACCAGATCCAAAACTGTTTCCATTTAGTCTTCCTCAATATTGTCAGCAAGGGCCCTCGTTTATAATAGGGGTCGACCAATATGGTTTTTTTCTGGGCCGATACCGATTATTAGTAATTAGGGGTCGATAATCGGATCTGATATTCATCATTTTTCCTATTATTGGAATCGTTATTTTGTATGATCTGATTGCCGATTTAAATGAAAAAAAATGTCAATGCGCTCCTCAATATCCCGCCGGCAGCATTATTGGATTGGCTATACATCACGGCTAAAAAAAAAAGCCAATCGGTCTGCAGTGTTTTGTCTCGACACGCCCATTTACAGTATAAATGGCCGTGTCGATTTATACTACTGATTGGCCCGTTACGCGTTATTTTGTCTGCGTCGCCAATCGTAGCGAATGGGCGTGTGGAGACAAACACTGCAGACTGATTGGCGACCTCTTTCCCACGTGTCTCCCACAAGTACGGAGTACAGATTGGATATTTTGTACCCGTGATGGATGTAGTGTATGGATGTATGTATGTAGTGATGTTTTGTATGTGGTGATGTATGTATGTATGTATGTAGTGATGCAGTGATGTATGTATGTAGTGATGTATGTATGTAGTGATGTTGTATGTAGTGATGTATAACCAATCCAATAATGCTGCCGGCGGGACATTGAGCCAGAGAGAGGCGACTGCATCAGAGCCGCCTGCAAGGAGCGCATTAGAATTTTTTTTTCATTTAATCGGCAATCAGATCATACAAAATAACGATTCCAATAATCGAAAAATTATGAATATCAATTGAATTCATAATTTTTCAGATTATTGGAATCGTTATTTTGTATGATCTGATTGCCGATTAAATGAAAAAAAATTCAAATGCGCTCCTTGCGGCAAATCGTCATCGTCAATAGTCATCGTTGGAATCGTCATTATAAAGTAGGTTTCTAATGACCATATTTGTCTCATCCTTCATTGTGGCCCTCCCTTCAGGCCAAGTTCCTGCCTCACAGCGGGGACAGCACCTTGGCCATGTGTGCGCGGGACGGCCAGATCCGGGTGGCCGAGCTGTCCGCCACCCAGCGCTGCAAGAGCACCAAGCGTGTAGCACAGCACAAAGGGGCCGCCCACAAGGTGAGGAGCCACGTTGTCCATTTAGTGTTTCCTGGGATTTTCGAATGATCAATGTTCACTGTCGGGGGGGGGGGGGGGGGGGGCTAATAACACTCACACCACCAGGTGTGAGTGTTATTAGCCATTACGAACTGTTTCAAAACTGTGACGAAGTGACATCACAAGTGGGAGTGTCCATTTAGATCAGTTTACCAGTCGGTACAGTCCACTGGGTCGGCTGGTAGTCTGATCTAATCGAGCTCACACCTGGTGGTATAATGGGGCCCCTTTAATGTGGAGTTGGATGGGCTTCTATGGGGTGTGGGGGCATTTGCTCACACGGTTATCAAATCGGCATGCAACCTAAGAACGGTCTGGGGTGCATATAAAAGCCTGGGGACCAAACTGGCCTTTTTTCCCCCTATATTTTAATCTCTGTAGTGCTGATGATGATGATGTGTGTTTGTGTTTACGCCGCAGCTGGCCCTGGAGCCAGACTCTCCTTGTTGTTTCCTTTCGGCTGGGGAGGACGCCGTGGTGTTTGGTATTGACCTGCGCCTCGACCGGCCCGCCAAGTGAGTGGCGATCTCTCTCTCTCACTCCTCACACCACACATACCAAACACTCCACTCTACTACACTCCCAGAGGCCAATTTCAACATTTCAAGTTCCTGAAATTGCAACAACCAGCAATGCGTACTCGTAGGCAATAGGATGTAGTCCCTTTCCCCGACTGTTCTCTTGTGTCATGGTCGTTCTGTCATGCGTGTTCTTTTATCCGCTCGATTCCCGGCCAGGCACTGAACCCCTAACCGCTGTAGACACGTGTCGGTCCCACGGTTGACTCTCTACTCAGATTGAATTGTATTCTCATCACTGGTATTTCTATTATGAAGGTTCAAAGTCCAACCCAATGTTAAGCACACATTACAGTACCAGATTTACACCACCGATTCTTCCAGAAAGCCATTGCACCACCTGAGGCCCGTTTAATATTCCCCCTGATTGTTTTCTCTTTCTTCTTTCTCTTCCAGTAAACTTGTGGTGGTGAAGGAGGGCGATAAGAAAGTTGGATTGTACACCATCTTTGTCAACCCCTCCAAAACCCACGAGTTCGCCGTGGGCGGCAGAGATCAGTACATCAGGTGACCGCCAATAGCAACGCCTGCTGATGGTCTTTTACTTTGCGCGACGATGATGGAAATGATTGTGCTTTTTAATGGCAGAGGTTTTTAAAGGTAACGCCCTCTGTCCCGCCGTCTAGGATCTACGACCAGCGGAGGATCAGCGAGAACGACAACAACAACGGCGTGATGAAGAAGTTCTGTCCCTCTCACCTGGTGTCCAGCGAGTCGAAGACCAACATCACCTGCCTGGTGTACAGTCACGACGGCACAGGTACAAAAAAAACACTACACCTTCAGGCTTGCAGCTCGGTTCAGTCTCGGTCGTAGTTTGTTACTGTTGACAGAACGTGCCTTGGCAACAGAGCTGCCACTACAAGATTGCACTTTATACACACACACACACACACACACACACACACACCACACACACACACACTGCACACATACACACTTTATATGCGTACTTTACATGCGTAATTTACACACATACTTTACACACAAGCACCACTGCACGTTGACAGTGGTTAGCTCTCCTCCACCAAGTTAAAGGTGCAAGAAATCACCGAGAAGCGAATAAATAAACATTTTGTATATCTATTTGTCGAGGTGTGACATTGCATCGTGCGGATGAGACTGACAGCTGACTGTTTTACAGGAAGGACTTTTGTAAAAAAGAGGAGCAGCCATATTGAATTCATGTCATCACCATGTTCGGTGTATGGTGATGACATAATTTCGACAGTGCGCTAGGGGAGAGTTGAACTGCACTATATATAATTTTATGAATCACAAATGTGGCCAGTGTGAAGGGTGCTTGTCACATGTAGCATTGATGCTTGCAGAACTGCTGGCCAGTTACAACGACGAGGACATCTACCTGTTTGACTCCAGCCACAGCGACGGGGCCGACTACCGCAGGAAGTACAAGGGTCACCGCAACAACGCCACAGGTAGGGAACTGTCCTCCATCCAACCAAAAACCACCACCACCTGCTGGCTACAGGCCCCATCCAAGAGCTGCATATTGCTACAGGTGTGGAGCTGTCATCAGGCCACGCCTTCTTGCGTGTAGTCTGGGTGATGGGATGGAGGCTAGGTTGAGCCTGCCAATGGTAATTCGTAATTCTCCTCTGCCGTCTGGGTGAAACGACAACAACATCAACCTCTACCGACATGCTGAAAACATATTTGTATTGTTTTATGCAGCTTTTGCAGGGATTTGGCCGTTTTAATGCAAGGGCGACTTCGCCGCCCAAGTCGATTGTGATTGGTTTAAAGAAATACAAACAAGACAAACATGATCATGGATTCAGCCCAAACATTCTCCAGAGCTAAAGCAAAGTGTGGCTAGGAGTTAGGACTGGCTATGTGACACCAAAGGCATGTGTCTAGTTACGCACCACGGGTGCTCGGCCCTACTAATACATAAGGAATGTGTTCAGCTGGTGGGACAGACAATGCAACGAGATAACTTTCTTGTGTTTACAATTCCATTCCATTTGAGACTCAGGCTGCATAAACACTGAGTCAACCCAAGTTAATCTTTAGAACGTTAATATGATATGCTACTGAGTACTGGAAGCAGGTGTTTGGTCTTTGCTCGAAAACAAAATGCTAAATCTTTTTTTGTGAGGTGAAGCTCGCTAACTGCTCTACTGAGACATAAGCAACACAGCATCACCGTCTTTTAACAAGACCAACACCACGGGGTAGCGATGTAGACACGCACTCACACACAATATTAAGCGCTCTTTCTCCCTCTCCTCCCACAGTGAAGGGGGTGAACTTCTATGGGCCATCCAGTGAGTTTGTGGTCAGCGGAAGTGACTGCGGCCACATCTACCTGTGGGACAAGTACTCGGCCCGCATCGTCCAGTTCATAGAGGGGGACCTTGGAGGAGTGGTGAGAGAAAAATATCACTACAGAAACCAGAGAATCCCAATTCTGTTTTCAAATGTCGATTCTCATGACGCTACTCGAACCTTCCTTACACAACCCTATTATTTTACAGTTTAATAATAAACTTTATTGTCAAAATCAGTGCACTGAAATGGTAAGCTAAGCTTAACTAGTGGGAATTTAAATGTAAACATATCGGACAACACATACATCGATACGATATATCTGTGATCGGCCAATATCGGCCGATAGAATCGGTTGGGCTCTAATTGTAAATACTGTTTGTAAACTTGTTCATGGATCATTGTTCTGAAGGTGTCCTAACTCTTGTTGGGAAATAATTGCAGTACGTGATCTTTAATGGCACACATAAGTGAATGTAATGGCTTGTGGGGGCGGATATGATGTCATCGCTCAGCAGGGATCGGTTTTGATACTGCGTGATTTGTTCCTCCTACCGAAAGTTGGAACAAAGCAATGTTTGCTACTCCTACACATGTACGTGTGCTGACTGAAGTTCCTGATCTGCTGACATTAAAGCTAAAGTCAAAGTATTTTCAGACAAAATATGAGTTTGCTACACAAAGTACTTTTGAGAACACCATTGGCATGATTACATCAGGGTAGCTGGCATGCAGTCCTCATAGTGGAATACCTAGACACGGCTCTATTTCAACACTGATCCAACAAGCGATTTCTTTGCTTTGCAGGTGAACTGTTTGGAGCCACACCCCCACCTGCCGAGTATGGCTACCAGCGGCTTAGACCACGACGTCAAACTGTGGGCCCCAACTGCAGAGCAGCCCACAGGTCTTAAGGGCCTCAAAGAGGTAGTCCATTTAATTCTCTGTTTTACGCTTCGCTCATATTCTTCTTATGTTTAGTAGTCATGTGCCCGTTCCAAACAGAATGTCAGCTTTTTGACAACTGTTCACCCAAACAACTTCACAATCTACACTGCAATTCTTTGGGTCCTCTGCAATCTCCCAGCCAGTATAGTGGCCATTCCGTGCCCGTTCTGAACGAGCCAATTTGGACAATTGCTTTCAGCTTTCTTGAGAACCGCTCATCCAAACAACTTCACTCTCGACACTGCGAGATCCTGATGACGGCCGACCAAAATTTCTGGCATACATTTTGGTCAGCCGTTGTCGGCCCGCCGATCAGACCGGATCGGACCAGATTGGTCCTCGCTCCCCCCTGTACACTGCACGGCAAACGACGAAGCTGACGAAGCTGAAATTTGACCCGACTCTAAATTGAGTCGTGCGACTCAAAAAAACTTGTCAAAAACGTGCATGTCTGGCTTTAAAGGATACAGCGAGTGCTGTAAGTCTTTGAATAGAGGAGGCAGAGTGAATAAATGGTAAATTAATAGTCACTCCATTTCAATGGTAATGTTGGGGGGTGAGGGCTCACACTCTGTGTCTCGCTGGCGTGCAGGTGATGAAGAAGAACAAACGGGAGCGTGACGAAGACAGCGTGCGCCACGGCGACCAGTACGACACCCAGCTGCTGTGGTTCCTGATGAGGCACATGAGGAACCGCCGGCCCCAAAGGGTGAGTAAATCATTGTGAAATGTGATTTTCTTTTCTTTTTTTAATGTGATGGGTTCCATAACAAGGCTTGTGAGCCAATAGGGTGCCAACGTGGGTATCACATGGTCACATACAGTAGAAGTCACACCTGTGTCGTCAGCGATACCTAGTGTCTGGATACATTGTTAATGTTAGAAAAGTTGCAGATTGTTCAGAGATGTTTCCCTGTTGAGTGTTGGATCATATTTGCTTATTGTCATTTAAGGGTCATTTTAGTCTCCAAAGATACACATCAGAAGATGATGTGCCCTCTTTGAAATGGTCAGAGAGGTGAAATGCACCTGTGACTTAATCTCTCGCTCTTTCTCCAGGCTCGTCGAGAGGGGGGCGATGGAGACACAGATGAATCCTGGAGCTCTCCGGACTCGTCCGATGAGGAAGACGGAGGCCCAGATCACGTCCAGTGCATGTCTTCTTGAGTCACACACACACGCACCCATAGTAACACACACACATAGTAACACACACACACACACACACACACACACACACACACACACACACACACACACACACACACACACACACACACACACACACACACACAAATCAGTGCTTACGGGCGAGCACTGGTGACACACTGGCACAGACACACAATTACTTACCAAACGCTTTATGCACACATGCAACACACATACATACAGCGTTTTTCCTGCTAAAGGTGTACAAAATGGGGCACTTGACAGACGGCATATGCAATTCACTTGGGAGGCCCCCCTTGTAGTGTCGATACATATCTCTAATTCTTCTGCCCGATACCAACAACCACGTACTGTGCATGTGTGAACAGACAAACGCCTCCATTTTGGCACCCTGGACGAAGGCTGTGACATCACCAGCACTCCTCGACACCTCTCCCCCCCCCACCCCTTCTTCGTCCCGGTAGCCCCCACCTCTCTAGATGACATCCTGTATAATGCTTGGGCAGAAAGAAGGAAGGGTTTAGACTCGTGGCTTTGAACTCACTCACCATAATGTGACAAGTCTTCTCATTTCTCTGCCCCGTTTAATAAAACAAAAACAAAGAAAAGGAACGATGCATCATCGATTCGTTTTGCAAGCGTCTTTCTGCAGTAGTCTCCCTTACCCCCGTACCCCTACTTGATCTGCATACACACACAATCTACATACTGTATTGTTGCTCTCTCTCCCTCTCCCCTCACCACCGAGTGCATTTTGAAATCAGGGATGTCGTAGAGAAAACAAACCGTGCACTCGGGCATTTCGGGGGGGGGGGGGGGCTTGGAGTGGGGAGCACTTAACATATTTGTCCCGAGGTGAAACGGATCATTCTCTGCTTCCACCAGCACCCTTTCCCTTCACATCCCCACTCTTCACCCTGAATCACCTGGGTTGTCGCTGCCGGTGAGCCAAGGGAGGGGAAGGGGTGAGGAATATTATGTTTGCACTTGAGTAACACGTCTATGGTTCCCTATATAAACTAAGGCAGATTTGATCCAGTTTGATTAACAGCATTCTTTTTCCATAATGAGTTAACTGAGGTCCAGGATTGGAGGACAACCCACCAATAGCATACAAGTTGCAGTGAAGCCAGTTTAGAGCCATAGGAGGCAAGGATGGGGGCAGGGGAATTGATATGCTTGCAAATCATTTTTTTGTGTGAGCGATTTAAAATCCAGCTTTTCTCATTTTCTATGAGTCTAGTATAGTTGTATTTCTATGTACATATATACATATATGATAAAACTGTAAAGAATTACAAAAACGTTTGACTTCCAGAACAATGAAAAAACACAAGATGTCAACATTTTTTGATTGGTATTAATGCAGAGATTTATATTCTATATGAGAGCAAAGTACTTTTGAAACTCGAAAAGCAGAACTCGAGACATTTTTATTTTCCCTTTACAGGACGTCTGTATCGGGCTGTTGGAGCAGACAGTTTGACTTTCCAAATAGTTTTGGTTCACTTTATTGTTCGGGAACCAAGTATCTTTTTTAGATATGAAGCTGTTGGTATATAAAAACAAGTCATATTCAGATGATCCCGCTGGCTGTATGTTTTGTTCTTGTATACATATTTAGGCTCATGAACAACTTTCTTCCCATCACTGCCTAATGTTGCATTCTGCCAGTTGAGTTGTGAAAAAAAATTACAATTTGTGCAATAAACAAAAAGACGGTGGTCCTTTCTTTGTGGCTGTTTCTTTACTTACCCATATTGTGTAATGTCTTGTATGTATGTATGTAAAAGTATTCCTCCATGGTAACTTTTGCAATTGGAGAATTTAAAATTAAATGGATGCAAATATACTACATTCACTCAATCACATGACACCACCGATGGTGCTTTTGAGAGTAAACTCCAATGTGTAACATTGGGGTATTTACAGTATGTGTTGACTCCAGAATGAACACAACAGAAACATGTGAGATCACAGCCACATAAATCCATGGAGGCCATTAATTGCACGGTCCTCATACTAGACTGACATGTTAGAGGGGTGGGGGGGGTCTGAATCTAGAAGTCACTTTATTAACCGGCTCCACGCTTACTGTGACGGGGAACTTATTTTCCGTGCATAAGGGCTTGGAGTGCCATAGACCTGCAGAGGTTATAATGTGCATCTTGATGAACCAGTGTTGTCAATTGACCGAGAGCAGGGGTTTTCAACCGGGGGTCCGCGGCCCCCTGGTGGTCCGCGACGGCATTGCAGGGGGTCCGCGACACGAGCCTATGTTGATCAGTTCACCATTGATTTTTTTAAATTTTATAAATTCGCTTTGATATTTCAACACATTTCCAGATTACTCTTGAATATCGTGAAAAATAAATAAAATAAAATCATGTTTAAAATAATATAAAGGAGATTCACGCTGACAGAATGTAGCCTTGCATGTAGCCTTCTATGGTAGCCTGTGACTTGCTCATGTTAATGCATTGCGTCCCTGACGTCACGCCATACGCATGTTATTCAGAACGTACAGTCTGGTGCTCGAAGTTGACAAGTATCTGCAGTTAAGCGTCGCCTACGTGTACTTTTGAAGTTTCGTCGAAAAGTAATACTTTTGGTGAACGATGACGATGCAGCAGTAGGGTCAAGTCTGACGGCTGTGGAAGAGGATCAGCTGATTGAGATGTCCACAGACTCTGTCAGGAGGCATATGTATGACACACAGACCCTTGTTAACTTCTGGATGAGTTGCCAGACACAATTTCCAGAGCTTGCTGCCAAAGCAATGAGGTGTCTTTTGCCCTTTCCAACGACCTACCTGTGTGAGAGTGGTGTTTCTACACTGGTGTACTTGAAGAATAAGTACAGGGCAAGGCTTGAACCAGAGAATGATATGAGACTGTCGCTGTCTACCATTTCGCCACGAATAGACAGGCTGTGTGGACTTCACCATCACACTGACAGGTCTCCCCTCTCTCCACACACACACACACACACACGGCTGTTAAGTAGAACAACTACACCCCCCCAACACTAGCAGTAGAAGTACTACACCCCCCCAACACTAGCAGTAGGTGGGATTTGCTGCTGGTGATCATGAGGTTAAACTTGAGTCGGCCTCAATTGTTTGTGTGATATTGTATGATAATCATTTGTGACATATTCTGCATTACTTTGTCATCTTCCCTCTTCAGTAGTAGCCCCAGTTTATGTTGATTGTTATTGATCACCGTTACTCCATCAGTTCTATTTTAACGTTTTCTCAACATGTCAGCTACATGTCTGTACATTTAAGTCATGAATGTTATATATTGATGTACATATGGTTAAGTCTGAGATGCAGTACAACTACAAACTGCAATTTCATTTTGTTTTCCATTCTTTAGCACTGAAAAACAAACGTTTTTTGTTTGTTACACGGTGGGAATATGTTTATCTAGATTTGTTTGAGGTTTTTAAATATAACCAACATGGTAAACCAAATGTTAAAGCTTCCTTCTATCCACAGGCACAGGCACACACACATGCGCAGGCACATCAGTGGGCAGCGGATTACTTTCTAGTCAGAATGGTGGTCCCTGGGACAAAACCAGTTGAAAACCCCTGACCTAGAGTATGAGAAGCAGGAATAGGAAACATGACAACCGGGTCACTGAACCCAAATATTAAAATCACAGACACAGATTAATTGCTTCATTGTTTATCCATTTACCTAGCATCTTGGTGGGCATAAAAAACACTCAGTATAATCACACTGTAGTGGACAGCCTTGTGACGAATCCCATGACATTGAGATAATACAGCTGGAATCATAACCCCCACTCCCAAGATGATGTACAGTGGTGTCCATTGACGGTGGTTAAATTATTAAAAACAAGACTTTTACTTTTCTGGTGAACAACACAAAGGTTTTGATAGGATGAATAAGTATATGTGTGAAGAATGAAATGAAAGCACAAAGTGTCCATGAGTCAGTCAAAAGTAACAGAAGCCTTAGCTCGCTGGTGATGATAATGTGGCGACTCCAAGCCAAGGCAGAAGATAACACCAAACTGAAATCACCAAGGCTGGTCCACTGGTCTTCTACGCATGGAGCCCTTTCAGGGTGAGCTTCAAAATGTCCCACCGCAGTGCCATTGCTGTCCACTAGGAGGTGGCATTCTCCCCATTGCACATCAGACCTGACGCGTCCCAGAGCCGATATTGTCATGAGGTGCAGTCACAAATATCAAAAAAGGCACCATTGCAGGATCACAATTATCAAGCCACAATCCACACGTGTGTGTGTGTGTGTGTGTGCCAACACATACACACACAGCCAAGTCAGTCTCATTTGGAATCCATCCAAAAGCCACCATGCAGGTCACTCCTTGTACTCCAGGAAGTGCTGCAACCTTTTCCGGTGTTCAGCTGACATCTTGACGGCACTGGAAGAACAGTTTAGGGAACAAGTGAGCAACAAGAAATTGACTCAGAACATGTGACGTTTAATTAAACATATAAATATATATGTATCAATAAAACTAAAACGCAGTGGCTAAACGAGGGGCCTTACTTCAAGTGTTCCCCAAAGGTGGTGGTTATCCTGTAGATGGCGGTCTTGAGTGCGGCCCGGAGGGCGAAGCGCAGCGTCTTGTAAGTGCAGTCGCCCATGCTGCAGGCAGAGCGGAGGGGCTTGCTGGAGGCGTGGGGCAGCTTGAAGTGGCGATCCACCGCCTGGAGCACAGATGCACATGAGCCGGGTGAAACACATATCAGGACATCTTGGAATTAAATCATCGAGACTTAAGAGTCGCGCACGCATCGTGACTAAGCCATAGCAGTTTACCTCTTGCAGGACTAGCATACTACTGAGGATGCTGGGTAATGTAGTCTGGACAACGCCAAACTTGTCTTCAGAGAAGGAGGCTTCCACAAGGTGAGAGAGCCCTAGACAAGAGACCAAAAATCAGATATACTTATATTAATATACAAACAGGATGTATATTAATATAAATGTACAGTGCCAATTGAAAAGGAAACACGTTCATCGTAACCAGCTCACCTTCCAAAGCCCAGATGTGTGACTGGCTGTCTGCAAAGAGGGCTTGACTGGAGGCTTCTGGGAGCTGGAGGCAAGACAGTCATTCATTCAATTGCCCATTAAAATGGTTGGTTGCAAGAGGCTATACATTGGCATAATGTTGTAAAATGTTCACAATGCATTGACAATTTTAGAAATGTGTTGTAAAATATCCAAAATGGACTCCAGCCAGTGTCACAGCATATATACCAGGACTCCAAACACAACCAGTAAGGAGGCCAACGATGCCAAACGGTGAGTTTCTCTCGCGGCAACTTTTGAACAGACGGGTTGACGAAGCAACAGGCTGAGGATACCATTTGGCGCTTGCTTTGCTACATGTCGGTTTGCTGATGACTCATCAGCAAACCATGTGGTCAGGAGGACAGACAACGGTTCACATGAATGAGGACCATCATAAAACAAATAAGGACACTATGATCCAGTCAACAGATCCAAAAAAAAAAATAAACAATCATTAAAAAAATATATATACTGTACATATGGGATAAAAAAAGGTTTCTGCCTAAATAAACCAAAACTATAGTAAAGATTTCCCTCCCAAGCCTGTTGAAAGACAGAGGTCGTGTTACAGGCAGGACACGTTGTGCTACATGACTCCTTAAATTGGGGCCCTTGAAGTAACCAGTGGGACTAATGACAACATGGAGTTGGATGGAAAAAAAAACAGGCCATCGAGGAGCACCAAATAATTGATAGGAAGGTTGGTGGGTGATCCAGCGGCCCAAACGGAGGAGGTCGGAGGTCAGCGATAAATAAATCAGGCTGCCGCCGAGCAGGAAAGATTAGCGCGCAGTTAACACCTGCTTATTCCCTGGCGGGTGCCACACATGCTTACCTTGTTGAACAAATACATGACCAGCACGCGCTTTGTCAGGAAATGCTTCACCTGAATGGGGCGAGTGGAGAAGAGTCATTTATTAAAGTCACTGTCCTCTTGGGGGGACAAAAATAGGCATGTGAACAAAAACGGAAAGAAAAGCGTGAAACTAGGAGAGAGAGATCACGTGATGGCAGCTCTTAAGTGCACCTGTTCCTTTCTGTTGTGCAGAAACTGTGTCAGAAGGCTGGGTTTGGAAGCAGCAGGGTTTGGGCTGGGTGCGGAGCTCTGGGACAGACACAGACTGCCATTGGTCTGGGAATCTGCGGTGGGGGGTGGGGTAATGGATTATAATCTGACTTGCAGGTGATATCGCTGAGCATATGGCAGTCATGTTGGTGGTCCACAGCAAATGGAAAAGAAAAATATAGCAGATGGCATTTCAAATTCAACAAGGCTGCAAGTTGGCATTATTGTTTCTTCTGATGCCAACTTGAATGGAATCTAGTCAAATAGCATTCACCGCCTGTGTTGACTGATCATACTCTGTCAATAGTAAAGCCAAAAAACAGAAAAAAAGAAAGCAAAATCAGCTTGGTTATCGAAACAAATTTATAATAAAAAAAAACCTCCATAGAAACCAGTCTCTACACCTGTTTACAGGCATTCCTATCCACGATGCATCTTTAACACCTTCCTTCATTCTGGACCCGTCTTAACATATCCAGCTTGACTTTTGGCGCTAGTCGCCAGGCAACCACTAGCCTCCACCAGATGGAGATAACGTCTCACCCGTGGAGGCAGACCAGAGCTTGGGGCCCCGCCTCATGACGTGTGGGCTCTGCACAGTGTCGGTCCAGGGGGAGGTGTCCTCCAGGCGCGGGGCCAGGCGGCGGATGCCCGGGGAGGAGAAGGGGCTGTTCAGGTCGGGGGTGAAGGGGGCAGTCAGGGGGGTCGGGTGACCCGCCACAGAGGAGCGCATAAAGACCGACACCGGGGTGTGCATGACCACATTGGGCCCGGGGGTGCCAATGTCCTGAGTCGTCGAGAGGCCTGGCGTTGGAGACATGGGTTACATGGAGTTCAGAGGAACACGGCTGGAAAGTAAGTTACAGTTACACTGGGGAGGGGTGTGTGTGGTTGGTGGCTGGTTTAAGCAGCCCCACCTGGCCCCAGTCAGGCTGATTAGACTCTGGGCTGGGTGAGGCTGTACACCTGTGGTGTATTAGGATATCCAGGTGCACACGATAAACCAGCCATCACCACACACACACACATTGAAGGAAGTGCCAACATGTCAGCATGCGACCCCTGCTCTGCATGCAAAACTTCCAACTCTACAATAAAGTGGTTTCTACACAACTACAACTACCCGTATCCTGATGGTCAGAGGAGCTCAGCAAAGCCACTTGTGTGACATGTGGCAGGGGCTACTGCCATATGCCAACATTTGGCACATTTGCCAGTGTATAAACAATAAAGCATGATCACGTATTATTACCAATGACATCTACCGGTGCATAACAATAAAACATCAGTTACTACACATCTCTCGTGAGTACGACATAATGAACCTGAGCTATCGGTGGAGGAGGACTTCTTGTCGCCGTCCGTCGACAGCTGCAGCTTGACCCGGCCGTTGGTGGCCACGGTCTCGTGGTGCGCCACCAGCCTCTGTGTCAGGTCGGCCAGCATGGACAGACACTCGCTGCTGATGGCGTTCCAGTTGTGCGGGTGACCGCCTGGTGACAGACAGGCAGGCAGGCAGGCAGGCAGACACGTCAGCTGACAGAATGGACCAGCAGAACATGATAGTGAACTGAAACAGGAAAGCGGGTCGACAGACCTGGCTGGCTGAGGCTGAAGACCTGGAGCCGTCGTGAGGGGGAATGCTGGGAGAGCAGAGCCAGATCCTGCAGAGCTATAAACTAATGTTGGGGGGAGGGAAAGAAAGAAGGAGGGCAGAACTGTATGGTTAAAGGGGCCCTGTTATAACACCAGGCGTGAGCGTGATTAGCCATTACGAGCCGTTTCAAAATGATCATGCAACTAACATTTTCATTGGGACAAAGAGACATCAAGTGGGAGGGTTTACCTAAATGTATGATGACTAGATCAGTTTACCAGTTGGTAGTCACTTTAAGGTGGTCTATCCAAATGACAGTAAAATGGATGGTGGAGATTTTTTACCTTCAGTATCATGGGCTGCTGACCAGTGAGGACTTTGGGAAGACACTGGTTGGCTTGCTCTCCGAACACGGATTCCACGGGAAAGTTGTACACCTAGAAGTCGTTTTTTTAAAATACAACAGATGCCTGAGTCGTATAACATCATAGCATTATGACTCGGTAGCCATGTTGTGAGGAACACTGCCCCCTGGTGGCTCAAACAATAAATTGTAAATGATTGGAAAGTAATTTGCAACCAAATATCAGTAACTCAGTAACTTCAATCAGTCAGTTACAATGTGACTCACATAATGAGCCAGGTAAAGTTTTGCGAACACTTCCAATGAGTGTGGCTTCCATTTCTACCCAACACCAACAACAAGAGGATATCCAGGGCATGATGAAGAGTGGGTAATGTAGTGTATCCTGTCCGTGATTGAGGTTACCACTTCCACTTCGTGTGGCTTAGGTTTCACCCCACAACAAATATACCAGATGATACCCGTGCAACACTTAAACATACAACAAACAAGTCATCTAGCATGTGTGCATTGCATTTGAGGCTACAACTTCCATTGACTGTTGCTACTACATGTTGACAAGTGTTGACTTATAAAAGACCAACAAAGCGATGATATTAATGCTATGGTTAGGAGTGTGGGTCGTAGAATCAGCATTTAAAATTGACCGGAAAAATCTACCGGTCAAATCTATCCACCATTGGTTGGTGGCAGGTGTTCACGTTGCACCCTGAAGGGGTTCGTTGAACGTACCTCGGTGATGAACACCCTGAAGAGCAGCACGGTGAGGTACCAAGTGAGGAGGAGGAAGGTGCCACTGATCCACAGGTGGTAGAGCATGGGGAGGTCCAGAAGGCCTGCGATACTGTCCAGAGGGTGAAGAGAGCTGGAGGGAGAGACATGTGAACAGAAGGATAACATTGTAAAGGAATCATGTGATGCTGTTCACTAGGCATGTTATTAGGAGGCGGATCACAACCAGCTGTACGAACCTGTTTATCTGAAGACCCAGAGTGTTACAGATCCACGATCTAGGAATATATCCTGTTCATAAAATGAGAATATGGTGATTTTGAGGAATCAGAAAGTCATTAGGACACATCAAAATTAAAACCCTGTTTTACCCTCAAGTAACAGGACAATGGTGCATCAATGCAGAGAACCTCCAGGACCTCCAACCTTACAGCTCAATGAAAGAGCTGTGGAGGCAAGGTCCTCTGCCTCAATTAAAGTTACATTCAAGTCCATGTCACTGCATGGGTTATGGTGAGAGATCAGACCGCATGGGACTCACCCAAGAAGTAGTAAACAGCAAGGTAGTTCCTGGTGAAATAGAGGGCTTGAATGGCGCTGCATTTTACCACCAAGGGGAGCGTTCCCTTGAAACGAAGATACTTGTATTGCTAGGGTGGGACACAAATCAAAGGACCAAGCTCAATAACAACCCAAGTGCCCCGAGTCTCAAACTCCTGAGCCCCCTGGATATACCCTGCAAATCACTTCAGAACAACAGAGACAACTATTGCCGCCTACCTGGACAGCGTGAAAGGGAACATAATTCATGTTGTGCATGAGCCCAGACAGACTGTAACTGTAGCCCACACAGGCTCCCAACAGGACCAAGATGAGGTGGTATTCATTGAGGCACAGCTGAGGACTACTACATTGAAAAACAACAACAAAAGAACAAATAAGGGACAGACAAAAAAAATGTTGCTACATTTTTTTGCAGTATAGCAATGGTCATAAAGAAAACACCTCTGGTCTTCTTACCCATCATCCAGGAAGCATGGGGATGCAATATTCTGGTATCTGGGTCCGATGGTGATGGCACAACACCAGGTCACTATGACCCCCATGACGCAGTGGACCAGGGAGTGGACAAACTGCCGAGGGTGGAGAAGCTGAGCCAGCAGGGCGATTTTTGAGCAAGCGATGGTCGGCGTCACTACCGAAGAGAGAAGGCAGAAACAGAAAAGGATTACCATACTCAAAGTGGAACACATTTGAATTATTACTTTTGCAAGATGCAGTGTATTTCAACACATGTTTGTGAGATTTCTTTGTTGAAATAGACACATTTACAATAACAGAAAAATAGACATTGAAAAATAATTGACAATATATTGTTAAACATTTTTTCAGTCATACAGTATCATGGCTTGTTATGTGTTTGCTGAATAAACACACTGGGAGCATAAGCACTGCCTTTTTCTTTCCACTGTTAGTCTGGGAAAGGTTTTGAACCACTGATTCGGAACCACTGGTCTAGTAACGCCAACTGATTCCATTATCAAAAAGCACCATGTTGACAAGCTTCAAAACAACCCTGCAACCATTCACCTACCCGTGTAGTACTCCAGGTTGAACAGGCCGACCACCACCAGCACTCCGCATAACAGGATGAAGGAAAACATGGCACTGGTGCTGGTGAAAAGGGACAGGCATTCTGTGGAGAAACCACAACACACACACACACACACACACACACACACACACACACACAGACACACTTAGAAAACTGAACTCAAGCGGTGAATGCAGGTGAATAAAGCCAGGGCTGTGAGTGTGCTGACCTGAGATCCACTGGATGGGGTGGAAGAGGCTGAATCTGCTGAGAACCACGAACAGGGCGGTGGTGGGAGGCAGCAGCAGCACAGCCCAGGCGGTGCTGGCCACAGCTCTCCAGTACACCACCTGGAAGACACAACAGCCAGCACAAGACATCACAAATGACTCACACAGTGCTACTGTAGCAGCCCATAGGACGACTTCTTTTTATTTTAGCTTTTAAAGAAATAATTTAGAGACTGGTTAGACATGTTTATGCTGGTCTGCACTTATGTCTTTTAGACATTGTCTTGCCTATATATTTGTATATTTTGACTGATATTTTATTCTGTTGATTTCTCTATTGTTTTACTGTAATGTCCATGCAGACCTGCACAAGAATTTCGGGATTAATAAAGTGATATCTCATCTTATTTATTGTAGTTTTGATTTATGCCCATTATTGGTGAAAGCTGTGTCCCTCTGTGTGTTGCCCAGTGATATATTATAAGGAGTTACAATACCAACAGCTTCCATTCATTATGACCACAATGACCATTAATTAGGGCGCCAGTTTTCCACTGACAACATTTTTCTTCCGCGTTCAATTTTGTATATTTCATCTAAATAATGATTCGCCCATATCGCCTACTTGGAAATAATTGAGAACGCAAGAAGAAATAAAGCCAATATCTTCTCTGAATGTCTGCAAAAGCGTCCACGTGTGTCAGTATAGTGACATGCAACTCTTCCACTGCCGACAAACACAATGAGCATTAGGAGACGCCATCGGGCCACTTGTGCTGACCTGCCAGACCCCACAGCAGGTTGCTTTTAAAGAAATAATGTAGAGACTGGTGAGACACGTTTATGCTGGTCTGCGTCTTGTCTTTTAACCATCTCAGATTATTGTCGTTTTGATGTATGCCCATTATTGCTGAACGCTGCGTCCCCGTGTGTGTGTGCGTGTGTGTGTTGCCCAGTGCTGGCGAGTGAGGGAGTTTATATATTTATATTTTATAAAGGACTCCCGTGGAGTTACAATACTCGCCTTGCGTACAAACCAACAGCTTCGCTCTGCAGAAAACATGTCGGCGGGAAATTGTAATCCAGAGTAAGAAGCGAGCTGCGCTTGATTCACTGCTACTGCTACAGTCTCTGTCCCCCGCTCCGCGCCTCATGCATTCAAAGGACCTCTGAAAGGACCCCGCCTCGGAGCTGTCCGTGTCACTGCCTGTTCTCAATGGGCAGTGGTGGACACACGCACACGGCGTCGTTTACCCGACAAGATGAAGATACTTCAGATATAATGCGTGTATGGAGCTCTAGATACTTCAGATATAATGCGTGTATGGAGCTCTAGATACTTCAGATATAATGCGTGTATGGAGCTCTAGATACTTCAGATATAATGCGTGTATGGAGCTCTAGATACTTCAGATATAATGCGTGTATGGAGCTCTAGATACTTCAGATATAATGCGTGTATGGAGCTCTTGGGTACACGCGTATTTGTCGCAAAATGTCTACAAAATGAGTTTCTACTAAATGAAAGAAGATTTACACCGGGATACAAATCACAGAATAAAAAAGCAGGTCCACTTTAAACAAAAAAATAAAAGTCACATCGTTGTTCAACATGTCACCCTTTTTAAAAGAACAGTATTGTGTTAATTTGTCTAGAATAATGTTTTTGTCCCTGACGCCTGCAACAGGCGCCAGATCAGTTGTGGAAGCCTTCATTTCGTCGTGCACAAAAGCCTTCTTGTCGTGGTGGTTCCCGTGAGCCAACGTGGCTAAACTGTGTTTGTCCAAACATTTGATCTTTTCTCACTGTCTCTGCGAAACGGCTGGTCTCAAATGCGTTTACTGGAGCTTTTGGATAATTGATGGACATCTCAGTCTGAACGCCTTTATGCATCAGCGGCCCGGGCCTCTGGGGAATGGCCGGAGTGACAGCTGCTCTCGCTGGGATTTTTTGTCCTCCCACAATTTCAGCAAACGTCGCTGATTATTCGTCATGTCCTTGAGGTTCTGTTGCAGGACTGCACTTGATCTTCCACAGGTTTTAGAAGTGACCGTGTTCGCCAGCTCGGATGTCAGGTCGTCTATAGTTAAAACTGAGTTTCCCAGCCTTCTCGATGAGAGGAGTTGCACTGGCGCTCCTTTTCTGTGGAGTCGTGGATGATGTCCTTTGGTGGTTTCCCTTTGAAACTTGGACTGGCCTCGAGTCCGATCTCCGCCCGCAGACCCTTCACTTGTTTCCTCAGCTCCTTGCTGTCTGTGGTCAGGACTTGAGCTTCTGCTTGAGCGCCTCGGTTGACCGAGACCGCGCCTCGACCTGGCGGAGCTTCTCCCTGGAGGACGCTCTCTCGGTGCAGAGCATCGTCCCTCTCCTTTCCTGCACTTTCTCCAGAAGCTTCAATGTCTCAAATTTTGGACACCTTGTCACCGTTACCATTGGATGTGGCCATGGTGTGTTCAGGTTTCTCAATCAGTACTAAGATCATATAGGGCTAGTGACCAAAATACCATCATTCGCTTCTGGAAAAATAAGAAAAAATTAAGTAAATTCCAAAAGTTGAACTCTACTTCAATTAGGATCTCTGCAGCTGATACGACACTGGGTCACCCTCGCACCTGAAGCCTCTGACAGGGACTGCCAGTACTTTGGCCAGGTTATCTTTTGACAGCATAGGCTCCTGTGAACTCAGAAGGCCTGGGTTAGAATGACCATTTAATTAGGGCGGCCCCACCATCCCTTTGACACAGTTTTGTTTTTTTTCTTTTTTTTTCCATTTTTCTTTCCAGTTGACACATTTTTTTCTTCTGCCTTCAATTTTGCTTAATTAATCTGAAGATATATGGATTCCCCTATCGCCGTACTGGAAATAATTGAGAACACGAACAAATAAGCCAATATCTTTTCCATGAATGTCTGTAAAAGTTTCAGTGTGACAGTATAGTTGACCTGTAACCTTTCCACTGCCAACAACCACAATGAGACCGAAAGAGATTGCTATCAGGCCAGTTGTACTGACCTGCCAGACAGCCAAGATTGATGCACTGAAGACAAATACCGGCCACCAAATGTCCCACGTTGCAACTTTTAGGCTTAATGTTGTATAAATGGCCAATTACCTGCTGAGCTATTAGTTACAATCCCTTGCTAAAAATTTTAAAAAGCCCAACTGTTCAGATTTAGTGCTTCCCTCAATACTGTTAAAGGTAGCTCATATTAAAGAATAACTTTCTCCAGCGTAACTTGAGGTTCAGTTTAAAATCGTTTTTTATTTGTTAAATTAAAGTGATTGCATCTCATTACTCATTACACATATGGGCAAACAATGCAACTTATTCTCCAAATGCCTTATGTTTACTTCATTTGACAATGGTAATTTTTAAACAGATTGTATATGAAAATGGATTACCAGCTTCTTAATAGAATTTTAGTTTATTGAAACTCCCTTTCTTCCCAAAGAACTCCCTTTCTTTGATCCCAAATCACCAAAATAAAATCAATGAAAATAAACCAATGAAACCAAAGATGTCCTTATTATAAACACATTTTTGTAGAGATAATGTGCACATGACAATTTTGATCATGAATGTTTGCCATTCATTATTGAGTTCTTGCATGTTATATAAACTGTAAAATTCTTGATAATGATAGGGCAGATCACCAACTACATTCCAAGAGAATTAATGTATACAAAAATGTATAGATACAAGAGGACTCTGAAACGAAAACACGAAGTGCAAAGCAGGGGTCATCCAAATAGATAAAAAGGTATTTTTATGTGAAAATCATACCCGTACCATGCACCTTTAAGAAAGTTCAGAACCTATCCCATTAGAAATAACACCCTTGCACCCATGTTACTTTTCAGAGGCACAGCAGTGGCACCAGGTGTGCATGTTGGGCCTTAATAGCCAAAAGACGGGTGCGTGACCAGGTGCAGGTGAAATCCAGACGACCCATGACTTCATCACTACGGCAACCCGAGTCTCTCTAATAGGGCAACAGGAGAGCCTGCAATTTGAAGAAAGAAAGAAAACCAATAATGCCTGCTATGAGAAGAGGAGAAATCATGTACTGGACATGTGGTATTGTGTGTTCTACTAGCAAGGCCACCAACAGTTCCAGTGGCCTGACAAATGTGGAATTGTTCCCACATTTGCTTTACCCTGTAGTGTTCCAGTCATGGTCTACGTGAGGGCTTTGGACTTGGACATGCTGTGACGGCGACAGAGGTGTTAATGGCTTGATGTGGAGGCTCTGATGAACTGAAGAAGTATGCCTGGATGACAAATAAAGAAAGAGAACAATAATCAAAACCAACTATATGTGTGCTCCTCCTGCACTCATGCCAGCACTATGCAAAAAAAGTGTTTCCATCATCAACATGACGCATCATAATTCAGTTTAAAAAAACAACATTAAATAATAATGACTGAATAAGAACAACACACAGCATCTTTCAGCCCGCCCCCATTCAACATAAGACAGCTCTTTGTAGACTAATTACCGGCCCATCATCATAGTCATCCGATACACCCACCGACATGACTTACCTTGTGTGACACGATCACACAAGGAAGTGTGTCGACAGTCGTTTTTCATGCTCGCTAAAAGTTTCCATTGAACTTTTGGCTTGCAAACAAAAAGCGTACATTTTCTGTGGCTTTTGCCCTGGCGCACACGGCAGTGAAACACTAATCCAAAAGTCCCAACACATGAGGTGGGGTCAAAGCAAGGCAGGGACGGTGAGGTCCCGGAGGTCAGCTAAGTAGAAACCAATCACTAAAGCTATCGATGCCTGCCAACGCAGGCTCTTTGACCAAACTGGGTCAAAGGAGATGTAGTTTGCTGTGGCCGAACGCCCGATACCGAGTATCTTATGTCCCCCTTTAAGTTTTTTTTGTTAAATCCGACCCAAATTTTCATCCCAGGGACACGACTAGCATGGGTGAAAATGGGCTCTGATGCATGCATACCTTGGATCCGACAGCCAGCAGAAAGTTGAGAAGCACGATGGCCGACAGGATCGCTATGGAAACTCTGAGGTGATCTTCCCTTACAGCGGGCCAAAAGGTGAGCAGCAGAACGGAACCAGAAAGACACAGGGCCACCACCACAGAGCACCACCTCAGTGCTTCTGAGGGGATGCTCCACAGCACCTGTGAAAATGGAGTCAATAATACCTGTTAATTACAACTTTAATAACACAACAACATGACACCTTTATATCTTAAAAGGCAACCTGACGCGCCAAATGGTTTGTTACGCAGAACCTATCTGGAAAGTCGTGCCCGGCTGGCACAAAAATTTCATGGCAGGTGATTGTATGAACCATCTGTCTGTTACCATGCCTGTAGCTGCCAGTAGTTCCCCAAAGGATGCTGATTGGTCTAAACCACTGTGGTTCAGCCACAAGCAGACAACTTGAAGTCTGGCAAGATCGATCCTTGATCTTGTGAATCCAGCTGCCTTGCAAGGTAAGCTTAAAGGAAATCAACAATTTCCTTTAAGCTTAGCTTTAGGGTTGGAAATCAACAATTCACATTAAAGAACATGAAAGCTAATTATTACCAATATGGCAACTTACCACTGCAGGAATGTAAATGGCAAGGGAATATCCATAGACACAGACTATCTCCATGAAGGAATAGGACACCAAGTTCATGACTTTGTTGTTTCGCCAGAGCAAGAGTCCCCAGAGGGCAAGCGGAACCAGCCAGGCATAGCTATAGATCGCTGTTGCAGCAATGGTCACTGAGAATCACAACAGAGAAAAAAAAAATAAGGACAGCTATATACATTGATAGTGTGGAGTGTGTGTGGTTGGCGACTGGTTTAAGCAGCCTCAACCGGCCCAAGTTAGACTCTGGGGTTGGGTGAGGCTGCACATCTGTGGTGCATTGTCTAATCAATGGACACAGGTTAAACCAGCACCACCACCACCACACACACTCAGGTAGAGTGCTAGCACCTTATCACCTGCTCTGTCAACAAACATCAGACGCTGCAATAAACCGGTTTATACAACAACATCCGCCTGTGTCCTGGAAAAGCTACTTAATGTGGCATGTAGCAGCACCAATACCACAGATAGCTAGCTATATAATATAGGCCTATATATACCATATTTGCTTTTACACTTTTCTCTTATTTGCTTAACTGCTTTAGTGTAAATATAACACTGACCTTGTTTGAAGTCGAAACAGAACTTACCTTTTCGAAACTCCGGTACATATTTGTAGCTGGGTTGGTGCAGGTGCATAAAGACGTGTGATACATTTCCACTGATGGCGATGGCAAACACGAGAGTAGCACAAATCCAAAAGGGCCCTGCGAACACAAACTGCATTATGAATGGAAACATCTTTGCTCCACAGTTGCTTTGATCACTTTCTAACGTGATCAGTGATTTCTATATCACTTAACTATTAACATACATTCAAATACTTCTATTGCAAGTTAATGGGCTGAATTGCAAACTAGGCCTAATAAAAAAAACTAATATATGATCATTTTTACCATAGAGGTCAGGTTTTCGGCGGATGTAAAGTTCAATGAAGTTCTTTCCCGGCCATGGCAGCATCGAGCCAATTATTCTACTTCTGACCTGAAAGACATGATGGTAATGCATCAATAAAACTGCATCTAGGTGAGTATGACAGTGGTTCTCCAAGAAATACATTTGACAGCACATTCTGATATGTCACTCAAAACAAGTGGAATAAATCACTACCTCGTGGGTGTCAACATCAAAGAATTTCTGGTAGTAGTCAAATGACCAAAAAGGGGCATTTTTCTTTTGTCCGGAGAGAAGCTTCATTGCAGAAATATGGAACAAGAAGTGAGTCAGCGTTTGTGTATTTGTGGTAAAACATTATTTGTGTAACAAGTTGTGTGTCACTGCTATAGGCTGTCAAGTCATGTTCTTCACCTCTGCCTTGTCGTCATCCTCATCCTCTCTGGGTCTCCTCTGTGGCTGAGGTTCCTCCGCATAATCCATGTTGATGGTGGTGGCATCCCTGTTGCCCTCCAACAGACTCTCAGCCTCTTCAAATTCTAACACATTACAAACGGCAAATAATAACAATAATCAAAGAGACAGACAGACAGATAGATAGATACACAGACAGATAGATAGATACACAGACAGATAGATAGATAGATAGATACACAGACAGACAGACAGATAGTCAGATAGATACACAGACAGACAGATAGTCAGATACACAGACAGATAGATAGATAGATACACAGACAGATAGATAGATAGATAGATAGATAGATACACAGACAGACAGATAGATAGATAGATACACAGACAGACAGACAGATAGACAGATAGATACACAGATAGATAGATAGATACACAGACAGACAGACAGATAGATAGATACACAGACAGACAGACAGATAGATAGATAGATACACAGATAGATAGATAGATACACAGACAGACAGACAGATAGATAGATAGATAGATAGATAGATAGATAGATAGATACACAGACAGAGACAGATACAGACAGAGATAGATAGATAGATAGATAGATAGATACACAGACAGACAGATAGATAGATAGATACACAGACAGACAGATAGATAGATAGATACACAGACAGACAGATAGATACACAGACAGATAGATAGATAGATAGATAGATAGATAGATAGATACACAGACAGACAGATAGATAGATACACAGCAACTAAACAGAAGTATTAGGATAGATAGACATTAGACAAAGACAGCATACACAGACAGATATGATACGATAGATAGATAGGATAGATAGATAGATAGATAGATAACACAGACAGGCAGATAAGATACATAGACAGGATTAGATAGAAACATTAAATAAAAGGACAAAACAGACAGACAGAGAGCCTACCTTTGACCAATTCAAGGAGTCCTTTGCGGTCGCCATGTATCAGACGGTATTGATTCAGATGTCTTCAGAGGAAAAGGTTAACACGTATGTTGATGCTTGGCGTTCAAGGGAGTCTGCGCGAAATGACGCTGGAACAGAACGTCACGTTTCTGGTTCATCGTTCACATGCACGCTGTCAGTGTCATTTCTGTTGAACACATTGACAATATATTAGGAATAATATGAGGAATATTTGCGGAATATTAATCTCATGGTCATGTTGTAACGATTGCTTGACAGAGGGAGTTTGCTCCAGGCTACACAGCACACAGCAGACTTGACTACACGTCACAACCATTAGACATCCACCTACATTCAGCTCCACTGAACTGGGAGACTGGGAGTCCGGGTCACGCAGTCCACGAAGAGTCACAGTCACAGAAAACCAACGTGTCAGCTGCGAGGACATATAACCCGCATAGTAATTCACTTCGTTAAATAACAACACTCGTCGTGTCACTGTGGGTGTTGTGTGTGTGGCGTTGTCACTAAACGCGTTGTTCCGGTGGCAGGCGTCTTCAAAGTTAAACATCGTGTCGTCTGGACAGCGGGATCAACTCGTTTAGAGGCACTTTGGAGCAGGCGGGTATTTAATGTGAATGGAGGAGACGCCTTGTGTTCGTCTCGGTGGTGTTGGTGACACAGACTGGTTCACTTCGAGTGTGTTACAGATAACTTTAATTTTGATGCTGAAAAGATCGCAACGCGGAAGCGCAGCGGAAGCAGATTGCGCGATAGTCGAGTCGTAGTACGCGGAGGAGTTGCTTTGAAACGAGAGACATGCATGGAATCATAATAATAATAATAATAATAATAATAATAACAATAAGAATACAGAATATTGGTACATATTCGCCTCTCTAGCGGTAGACGCCTTCACTCCCGGACCCGGGCAGCAGTACCAGTCAGCAAGTTTGATTATTAACAATTATGTAACTATTATTATTATTATTATTATTACTATTATTAAGAATAAGAATAATTATTATATTATTAATAGTGTATCTTTAGTTTGCTCGCCTGTCATGCATATAGTTTGTGTTTTGTAGAAGAAGCAGCCAACCAAACATGAGCAGTCATGCTCCTGACAGCAGCGCGCTTTATATCCGAGAAGGCGGGCAGCTGCGCCGGGTGAGCGACATCGTGCTGGCCGAGCCCAGGCCAGTGGCCTCCTGCAGGAGAACCAAACCGCTGCTGCTGAGAAAAGAGCACTTTGTCTTCACCTACAACTCCAAGGGCAATCTGCAATACTCCCCGAGGTCTCTCTTCGACATCTCCCTTCAGTTCATAGCCGAAAACATCCACCATGTGGACTCACTGCTGGACTTCCCTGAACAGATAGGGGTTAAACTTTTTGCAGCCACTGAGGAGAAGTGTGTGTTCTCCAACCAAGAGACTGGCCTCAAAGCACTGCAAGTGTTCAATGATGCGTATGGCGACATGGTGCTCACTTCTCTTTGTCTTCGGAATAGGTATTGGTATTGAGGTTACACCTGACTTGTGATGTATTGTTTCTGTCCCTCTCTAGCTTCATCTGACTGAACTGTCCTATTTGTCCCTGCAGGTTTCCTCTGCTGTCTGAGAGGATGTCTGAAATCAAAACATTTCATTGTCTGAAGTCTCTTGATTTGTTTGGCTGCCGACTCGGAGATAGTCATGAGATCTTCCAGCATCTGACCAACAGCTCCTTGACTCGGTAATACAACTCGTTAAGCCTGGGATGGACTATAAAATATACATGCTGGACCATGACGTTGCATATTCCTCATGTTGCTTGTTTCCCGCAGATCACTGGTTGAACTTTTCATTGGAGGCAACTGCCTGTCAGATATTGGCCTGCAGAGATTGACTGCACCCATCAGGATTTTCAAGAAAGGACTTGACAACCTCCAACTTCTGGATCTCTCCGGTCAGCTGCTATTCAATTGTCCTCTATAATCTCTGCCTTGAAGTTCAAAACGTAATTATCATATAATTGTCATTCTATTCCACTCATGTTTTAACCCTGACCTGCAACAAATATAGTCATACCACATATAAAATAATTATAATAATAGTATAGCATGTAATAACTGCTGGTGTATAGCCGTAATATGATGCTTTTGATTACAGACAATCCAATCTCTGAAAGGGTTGTGCGGTATCTCACATGTCTCCCTACTCTACAACATCTGGATGTTTCCGGTACCAATTTTAAGGTGACGCAAGTTGATTCATTAATCGAGTAATTCATCGAGATAAACACAACATATAAGGCTAAATAGCATCTATATTTTCCAGCTTGGCACAGCACTTAAGAAGACCATGTATGAGCTGACAGGACTTGTTTGTTCTGAAAAACCACTGGACATCTTTGAACATTCAAGATGTAAAACAGAAGGTTGGGCAGAGCATGTAAGAACATTTTAAAATAGCTCTTGGCTTTTTATTATCTAGCTAAACATATTTTAACAACTTAGTTATGTTTGTACATATCTTTAGATATATTCTGCAGTGTTTCTTATTGAGAACATTTACCAACAACAACCATTCATTTTGTTTCAGGTTGTGAATCAGTGGGAAACAATTGCCTCACAAGTGCCAAAACTGAAAAAAATAGAGGATTCAAGAAAGTCAGCGCTCCGCTTCTGTAAGTCCCCATTTCATCAACATGTATTTTAGGTGGGATTACAAGCCACCGCAGTCCTCATAAACACTTACCCCCCCACAATGCTTTAACACTGTTGTCCTCCAGTTGGCAGACAAAAGTTTATCAGTGACGTGCTGAATTCGATGCCCGTGGTGCGGCAGAATGAAGACGAGGGTGAAACCGAGAAGCTCCATTTTTACAAGCCAGCACCAAAGCATGCCGCTCCTGAGGTGAACGTTAAGGACACAGCTGAGGAGGACTCACTAAAACCTTCCTGTCTTAATGGCCGAAAAAGGCAACGCCAGTCAGTGGACAGCAAGACTCGTTTGAGTCCTCCGGGAAAGCGCTTTTCCTCGTCAGCACTTACACCCGAAGACATTGACCTGTTGGACAACTACTGAGAAACTCTTGTTGTGAAATGAATGAGAAAGAAAAGACTTGTTTTATCTGCTCTCCTGGGTTTTGGCTTGCATCTAAATCTCAGGCAATTGCCTTGTCATGTGCAGAGATGCATTGAAATGTGGATGGAATTACTTGTTTTGCTTTGGATTATTTGATTATTTTTTTCTCCCTTAATGAATTATTAGCATTTCTATTGGGTTTGTTTTGTTTCAACTGAAGGAGCACGGTACAAGACATGCACAGTGAAGATGTCACAGACACAGTGGGTCAGTGGTGGTGCAAACATAAGGATATTTAACATTAATAAACATATCTTCATACCTCTGTTACTTTCATTTACAATGATGTTGAGTCTGTGGACCTGTAACTGGTCATGTTCTCACACACACACAGTTGGTTTGTTGGATGTTCCAGTATAATTACACTGCCTAGGGTGTCTTAAAACACTACCCTATTAAGCCACTAAAACCACTTGCCATTAAAATTAAATAGGAAAGCATCTTCAAGTGATGTAGTTCCAAATGCATGAAAATAAGGGACCCTTAGCATAAACACTATTAGGTTATTAAAGCATTTACATAATTTGTTAGAATACTAATATACAATTAAATGCTCACATTTGCTTGAGGATTGAGATTTATATTTCAACCTTTGTTGGGGCTGCATATGAATTGTTTATTTGGAAATATTTTGAGCATAATTACCTGAAGGTTTACAGCTTGAGCAAATGGGGTTTTTTTTTACTTATTGAAATTAAAGACCAATAGCCAGCACAGTGCTTTATTTGACTCAGTTAAATCGTTCTGTTGTGCTGGAATTCATTTGATTTAACCGAGTGGACAAGAGTAACAAAATAATGTTCTGTCATCTTTGTTGTATGCATGACAATGTTAAATGGCTCCATCATTCTGCCCTAGTCAAGGGGTAACAGAAAGAATAGGCAAACAAATAGTATTCAAAAAGAAAAGAGACAACTCTATCCACACAGCCCTCTTTATTTCTCAATCATATTCATTCTAAAAGAAGACAGTAAACTGGCAAAGACCCTCGCTGTCCTTCGCAATACAATAGGATTAAGTGTTAAGAGTTCAACAGGATGTTATGTTTGGAAAGCACTGCAGTTAAAAGCAGGAGAAAACAAGAGGAGTCAGTCACTTCACTATAGAAAACCCTGATTTTTACCAAAAGGTTAATAAACATAGTGGAACCTATCACATTTCAAGTCACAAACACTTCATTAAAACAGCATTATTTCACAAAATCAAAACACCAAAAAAGGGATGATGCAAAGCCAAAAAATTTCCCCAACCCTTAACATTTTTCTCACCTGTACCATCTTCATCTGTAATGCCTCAACGATACAGGGCCAAAAAATAGAACACAGCGTCTCCATTATACTCTTTAAAGACACATTTGGAGACACTTGTTTACAAAAAAAGTGCAGGACATGGTTATTTCTATTTAGACAGTGAGAAGCCCACAGGTCTTTTGCGCTAGAGGAAGTAGAAATCGACTCAAGGAATCGCATCGAGGTCAATATCACTACACTGGAGCAGCTTTGGTGTGTCCTTCAGGCCTGTCGCTCTAGATGTTGGACTGCTCCAGGTTGACCTTGGTGGGCAGTGGGCCGGCCTCCTCTTCGTTCTCCTCCCGGCCTGTCGAGGTGACGATGAGCAGGGAGGACGCCGGGTATGGAGTCAGCTTCTGCTCCTTCATGTAGTCCATGTCCCCGGAAATGCTCAGCTTCTGGAAACCAAAACAAAAGTGCATTTTCAGCTGTGTGCATCTTCTGCCGGAGGGGTGGGGGGGGTTTAACCAGGAAAATGTGTTGTGTAAAGTTAATGGCTGTCATGTTCTACCTAGTTTGAAATGAAATTGCTCATGGATGTTATTTAATGTATAATGAATAACAATAGAATACAAACAAAACCGTAATCCGATTAATTTGGTGAAAATGTGTCTGATAAAGTTGGCTTGGACAATGAGTAAAGATAACGACAACAAAAACAAAGAGGTTTGTGACAAAAGTAAAAGTAGCACAACCAACCTCGACAGGTACATATTGGTCTACAGCTGTTGCCATGGTAGCACAGCAGATCCAGATTAGGACCAGCACGGACAGGACCAGGGTGGTGGTCAGAATCCAACCTGGCAGCCAGGGGTTCCTGAAAACACATAACAAAGAGTTTATTTAGTGCAATGTGTTTCAGAGCCCACAAGTCACAATGAACCAGTACCCCTCGAGAGGGCAATTAACTATTATATTAATTGTATCTAAACGCAACCAACAATAAATCAATGATTACAATTGACATCAAATAATTAATATCGGTCGATCTGCTCATGGATTAATTGACCTTTTCAGCACCTAATGAGTGCAGTATTACCGTGAGAGGCAGGTGAAGAAGTTGTATTCATCCCCACTGGGGGAGCGCTCCCCAAACATGTCTCTGTCCCTCTCCTGGATGATAGCTTGGTAGTCTTTGTAAACCGGAAGGCTCAAACTGGGGACTGACCACAACACAAGAAATTACATGCCATGTGCATACAAAAAAGCCAATGAAAAAGCTAAACTACTTGTTTCTTGTCACAAGCTCAGCTCATGACTTAGTGCACTTGGAAGAAAGATTTAGGATTCATGGGGGGCGCGGGTGGAGTGAGGACTTACCAGATTGATCTGGCATTTCTTTGACATCCTTCTCCAGCTGCAAGTGAGGAATAATCTCAACCTGTGGCTCCGTCTGTTGAGAAGAACGACACGGCTGGATGTAACAAACGATGGGCTCAATGGACTAAAGTGTGTGAGGTATGTAGCTGGTTTAAGCAGCCCGAGTCAGGCTGACTTGCCTGGGGCTGGGTGAGGCTGCATACCTGTGGGACATTGACGAACCAATGTCCCACAGGTTAAACCAGCAATTACCACACACTCAGGAGAGTGCTAGCAGTTCTAGCACTCCTTCTCTGTCATTCAACTGCAAACTTTACAATAAACCGGATTATTCAACATCAACTGCCTCTGTACGTGGTTAGGAGGAGCCCCAGAAAAGCCACTTTTGTGGCGTGTAGCAGCAGCCAACTGCTACATTTTAACAGAATAACAGATTATTGTACACACACACACACACACACAGGTCTTACATTGGCCCTGTATACACATGAGAAATATATTTGATCTTTATTGAGATCCTGAATTGTATAAAAAGCACAATACACACACAACTGTCTCAGTGCATTTATATGCACAGTTCACAAGAGATCCCCGCTAGATATGCATACAACACACCTCTTACTTTCTATTGGTTAACGACCACAACGCATGTGCCACGTACGCGACTTTCCAGCAATTCGGGGAGAAATTCAGCCTACATGAGAACCTCTCGTCAATCTAGAGTTAATGTAGCGTACACTACCCCTAGGGGTGGTTTTGACAAGGGTTGGCTCCATGTAGAAACTGATAGTGGTCCGTCCCGCCCACATGTCCCAGGCAGGTCATTAAAGAGTGACTCTGGAAAGACCTCTACCTGGAATATGACGACCTTTCCATCGTCCGCCTGGAGGTAGAAAGTCCATGAGGAAGTGATGAGGCTGTGAGCCTGATTCATGAAATCGTCCAAGAAGCCTCGGACCAGGGCCAGGGGGTAAAGCATGTGAATCCTGGGCATCATGTCCAACAACTTGGAGAAGGGGAAGGGGGGAGCGGGTTATTGGAAGTGGAATTTGATGGCAGAAATAGGAGCTAGTCTACTGCTGAAGGGAAGTGGAAGACTGTCTTGTCATTCATCAGCATTTTGTACCTGCTCCTGTCTTTGTGCAGCGATGGGGAGCTGATTCTGGCAGCCCAGGTTGCATGCGTATCGCTCATCTGGCTGGACATAAGCTTCATGACAGGCTGCAAAAACGTGGGGGGTAAGAGATGATGACAAGGGATTATGATCTGCTCCGTCACACACACACACACCACACACACACACACACAAGGATTTGATCGTCGTCATAATGTGTGCATAGCTCGCTGGAATCCACCCAACCCCCATTTCACACCGACTCAAAACGACCTCAACGCAACGCCGTGTTTGTCTCTTACTTGATTCACATTCAGCTTTGGTCTGATTGAGGTCTTCACTGTCGCCAACAAACTGGCAGATGGAGAAGAGGCGGCAGCCCCGTTGACACGCATACAGCTCGTCCTCCTGCCGAACCACAGTGACAGGATCAGGCTCACCATCATCACCATCATAATCATCGTCATCCTATAGGACAGTAATAATGTAGAATGGAACAAAGTACTGCAGTAGCCGACTACGAGACTGACACGGCAGGCTTCCATTTCATATCGCATCGAGTCATCGGGCGAACAAAACTGGAGAAGTGGTTAATAAAGGCCCCGTCTACAGGAGCCTCGGCTCGCAGTTATCGCTCGACCCGCACATTAGCCCACTTCCTTGTCACGCCACTTCCATGTCACAAGAGCGTCATTGTTCAACAACGGCGCCCGTGTCGCCATGTCCGTGTGTGACAATCATCCTACAACAACACGGAGACGCCGACTTACCCGCGGATACGTGTGTAAACTGTAGGTCATTTGGCACGTCTTGTGGCAAGAGACCGTGTTCCCCAGGACGGCGTCGAACACATCCGACGGCGCAGCAGCCGCCGCCGCCGTCGTCGTCGATGTGCACGTAGGCGCCACCAAAAGGAACGCTAAAACAACACAAGCCAAAGTTGAAGCAGTCCCCATTTTGTCAGCGCGGATCACAACAAACAACCAGCCGTCGTCGTCTTCTTCTTCTTCCTCCTCTCCGTGTCCGCTCTCGCGAGACCCACCCGAGTTAACAACGCGAGATTACCGTAGCGCATGCGCAGCTCTCTTTGTTGACATTTTCGCCTTTTAATTCGAGGGAAGCCGGGGCCAGCCGCTCTAACAGCCCCGTGTTACTTTTATTCATATTTTAATGTACATTTATAGTCACAGTAAACCATCACGTGAACAGAACTGCAGTTTTGTTCACACAAGGGATTTATTAACGTTGAGTGGGGCGGCCAAGAAGCGACATTAAGACACAGCAGCCCAGCAAGGGAAGCAGATCAGCGGTCACTACATCAACCATCAAGCATCAACCATCAAGCATCCACAATCAACCATCCACAAACCATCACACCATCAACCAATCAAGCATCACCATCAACCATCAAGCACATCAACATCAAGCCATCAAGCTCACAATCAAGCATCCACATCAACCATCAAGCATCAAGCATCTACAATCAACCATCAAGCATCCACATCAACCATCAAGCATCTACATCAACCATCAAGCATCTACATCAACATGGATGCATTCGTGGTGCGGTTGCCTAAAGGACAGGTGCCAACACCCACCAGGAACAAGGAGAAGGTGTATAAGCAAACCACAATCGAGTCGCTACGGGTGAGACACATTTCTGTGGAAGTAAAGGAATATATACTGTATATATATATATAGTCGATCTAAAGTGATGCTAAACTAAGACACTCTTCACTGACGTGGTGGGTGATGTTGTGTTGCAGAGAGTTGTCGTGATTGAGGACATAAGACGATACAAGTCCATGTTGGAGTTCCCTGAGCAGACCAAGGACGACCTCCTCCATGCCCTGGGAGAGCTACAGAAGAAGATGCCATCCAGAGAGGTGTTGAAGTCAACCAAAATAGGTGAGCACTGGACAGAACAGAAAAGGGGGAAAACTTCATTGATACGTTTGTATGACATCAACTCCTCCTGACCAAGGGTACATTCACTAAAGGTGAATGAAGGAGAAGCATCTTCACAGACGTAATTAATCTCATCAAATGGTATCTGAACAGCCCAAAGCCACTTTAATATTGCCACAAGATAACGTGTGCTTTATTAATCCCAGACAGGACACCTGGGAAGGCACTTCATTCATATGTGTGTGTGTGTGTGTGTGTGTGTGTGTGTGTGTGTGTGTGTGTGTGTGTGTGTGTCTGTGTGTGTGTGTGTGTGAATTCTGCTTCTCCTCAGGTCACACAGTCAACAAAATGCGGAAGAACCCCGACCCTGAGGTGAGTGCGATGGCAACACAGGTTTATACGGAGTGGAGGACCTTCATTGAAGAGAATTCCAACAAGCCATCTATCGAAGTCCACTGCGACAAACAGTCTGAAGCGCTCCGGAACAATGCTAGAAAATTAATGGCTGATGCATTGGAGATGAAGGTCAGAAATCTTCTCATTAATCTTCTTATTAAAAATGTTTACCTCCTGAAAAACATGTATGCATTGTATCTGTATTTCCCTCCCTGCTTACCATCTCATGAAACAATTGACATGGCATTATTGGTTTTAATCATTGCTTTATTTTTTAAAAGGCAGCTGAAAAGTCGATACAGTAATTTTAATTAGAGTACATGGGATTAAGGTATACTTCACATCAATAACATATTGATATTGATTTTCTGTGCAGAAAATGCACATTCAGGGAATTGCTACCAAGCAATTCTAAGACTAGAAAGGCAGTGCATTTTAGTAGTTAGTAACAAGAAACATTCAGTCTGGTGTGTTGCATAGTTTTACCAAGATTATGAAAGCATTATAGAATTTTTCTTTTACTCCAATTACTACTTACTATATACTGTATTAGTAATAAAATTAATCAAGAAACTAATATTTGTTCTGTGTGTAGGCACATTGTCCCTCATAAATAAATATAGTATGATTTATTTCCATGTGCCATATATAGGCGGATTGCAGCCTTATCGACAACATCGAGAGAGAAGTGTTCCACTACAGCTTACGGCTGGTCAGCACTGCATACAGACGGACTATCAGAGCGCTCGTGTTCGCCTTTAAACACAAGCCAGAGGTCAGGTCTCAACTGAAGGACAGCACGATTTCAGTCACCCAGCTGGTTTCCAGCTATAAAAAGTAACAGCCTGCCTGCGGCACATGGACTGGACACGGGAAGTGATGAACTGGACACAGAAGTAATTTGACAATAAAATTACTTGAAACTTGAAGTGATCAAAGGCAGTGGTGATTCTGTTTTGAGTTTTAATCATGTTTTTATTCTTGTATTCTTCTTGTTTCTGAAAATATCTCTTGAGATGCATATTTTGGCACACATTGGGCCTTTTACTAGTCGTTGCTTGTATTGTCGAGAAGATATGCAATGGATTGTGCTGTTCGGTTGTCTTGCTACAAAGGGGAAATATTTGTCCACCTTTTAAGCTACAGTATGTGTCATTTTCTATAATACCACAATAAAGTGTTTTGATACAAAAGATCCAGAGTGCAGTCTGTGTCCTCTCTGTCCAGAGCTGTTCTTCTCAGTGCTGCTCATGGTTGTTGTGAGGAAGGGTACTACTTTTCTTTTGTTAAAGAAGCACGAGCCAGATAACGGCAATCACCATGAGGATGACGGCCAGCACGCAGATACTGATGAAGACGACGTCACTCGGATCACTGGGCTCCGGCTCTGCCACGCTGCCGATGACGCCCACGGAGCTCTCGGCTTGGCGCGCCAGCTCATTGAGCCGGTGGCGCTCCTCCGTGGAGATGAGGGCCACCGACGCCATCTTGCGCTGCGCGTCGCACAGCACCTCGTACTCCTGCAGGTTGTGCTGCTTCCCGTCGGAGAAGTCGATGTAGAGGGTGTTCACCAGCATGGTGATGTTCTGCCGTTTCTGTACGGCGGTGACACAAAGAGGGAAATATTGTGAGGGGACAGTAGTTAGCAGTGGTAGTCTAGTTCCTCAATAATAAAACATACACTCCCATTCACTTGTAAATCCATCCAGGGAATTTTTCTAAATCATTAAAGGTGCTGATTGTTATTGTCTCAACCCACAGAGCTCAGAATGCACTTCTGATTCTTACATATAGAACCTTTAATGCATCAAAAATCATAAGTAATTGTATTCTGGTCCCCCCACACTTTGGGAAAATGTCAGGTGACAGTCTGAAAAAGATATAACTGTAGCTACAGCTCAAGCCACTAGAGGCTGCTAATGGAAGAACAGAGTCCAGTCTTAAGACTAATGTATGCGTTCCCTGATGAACATATTAGCATGCAAACCAATGGAAAAAAGTGAACAAATAATGACGAATAAATTAATTGTTTAACTTGTCAAAAACATCTTATAAGAAACTTTGCTTCTGATCAGTTCAGTGTGATTCACTGAACTTTACCAATGAGTCGGCGTTCACAGAGTGCTTGAACTACTAGTGCCTACAGTGAAGCTGTGGTCATTGGGGATCGAACCCAGTACCTTTTGGCTGGGAATCAAACACTGGGAATGGAGACACTCCACTATCCTGCCCTGTAGTGTACCCATGCTATGATTATCCATAACCCACACTTGGCAACAAAAAATACAAAGTGATGGAGCATTGTCTACCTGACCAGCTGTACCACAGTTGACAAAGCGGGCCAGTATCTTGTACGACGTGGCTGTCAACTGGGCGGTACAGGATGGGTTCCCCAGGTATATGCTCTCACGGTCCAGCTGGGGCAGTGACTGCACCGCAATCAAGATGGAGAATTCTGTTCGGGTGCAGCTGATGTTCACTGGCACCACTTTGGTGTAGAATTTGACCCATTTGGAGGGGGTGGGGGGGGGAGGGGGGATGCATATACAGGTATACTGGTCAAACATTAATACAATGCAGAATGAAGTATCTCTTTTTTTAAGTATCAACTTGAGGCATTGCCCAGAAGCAGTCACGGCCCCCTAGTGGGCCTAACAGCAGGAAACTGGAACATGCTTGTGGAGGTTTTCATTGTCGCCAACTTTGTTCACAGGAACACAACATTGGAAAAGGTAGCGGCACCACTCACCCCCAACGTAGGCAGCCGAGAATCCCCTGTGCGCCACATTCCTGTCTGTGCTCAGAACCACGAGCAGCTTGTTGGCCTTGGAAACAATGGAGGGGGGGCGCTCGCTGCCACACCAGCGGCCCAGCAGGGGGTCCGTCTGGCTGTCACCGTTGTAGACCGACACCGAGTCGTAGTCGCAGCCGTCCGTGAGGCTGTTTCTGTCCTCCAGCTCCACAAGTGGAAAGGACAGTTTGATCCGGTACCCCGCTGCCAGCGTGACGGTCCAGTGACAGTTTATGTTGTTTGGGTAGATGCCGGGGAAGTGTGGGCTGCTAAAGTTGCCACTTACGGCTGACAGGACCTGCTGGCACTCTCCTGTCAAGGTGGAAGTGGTTTAGAAAAAAGAAAAAAAAAGTGTCAAAATCACTGCAGTGCTTTTCAAGTTCACTTGAGGGTTGGATACATTCATTATTTCCATACCAAAGCTAATTATTGCAACAATGTCTGAAGCCTTTCAGAAACAATTTGGAATGATGGATTTGACATTTTCTGGATAGCTGTTTTATAAGGCAATTAAGATTAAGTGTTAAGTGTTTGACTCCCAGCCAAAGGGTTCTTCAAACCTCAACTAGTCTACCTCTAAAGTCCACACACTTTGAATGTGCGGTTAATGTGCTGACTAAATACTAGTCACTTAAAGTCTCCAAATTAGAAATGGAGCATAAACACATTTTCACTACCTGAGTAATAGTACGCCTTGAAGCCTCGTCCCCCGATGTTGAAGTCGGACTTGAAAAGGACCAGCAGCTGGCTGGAAGTGGTGACCACGTTGGGGGGCAGGTCCCCGCCACAGTAGTTCCCCAGATGGCGCTGGGCCACCGTGGGTCCGTCAAACAGGGCCACAAAGTCAAAGTTGCAGCCTTCGTTGTTCTCCAGCTGGAAGTCGAGGAAGACCAGGGTGACCACGGTGCTGTTGGCCACGTGGATGGTCCAGGAGCAGTCGGCATTGTTGCTGTACTCCCGGGGGTAGCCGGGGCTAGAGATGATGCCAGACAGGCCTGTTAGCACTCCGCCACACGTGTCTGGGAACGATGGGGCCAGTGGGGAGGAAAGAAGCCAGATGGTCATGATTCATGATTCTCTTTAATTGGCCATTGGGGGTCATCATTTTGCATTCACCACCGGCCAGCCTACAGTATAAACAAACAGTTACCAAATTGATATGAACTATTAAAGGCCTTAGCCAACGGAAGTCAAATGGGATTTATTAAACGGATTTCGTGAGACGTCTGACTCTGCATAAACCCGGAGGTTCAGACAGGAGCTTTTGAAAAAGTGGGAGGGTTTGTCTAAGTGGATAGAGCTTTACTTTGATATGTAAATCTGTTAAAAACTAAAGCTGTCAATCGCCGAGGCATGAGTTATAGTTGACAACAGAGCAATGTTATTGGACAAAGTACTTTTGTTCACCGCCAGTGCAGGTATGTATAACACAGCCGCATACCAGAAGCAAGTACAAATATGTGAAGTATATAAAAACAATACCGACATTGAATACTTGTATTTATTTTGGAGCTAATGTTTCATTTTGTGGGAACTTTGAGGTGATGGATGAAGACCAGTTTAAAAAACTACATCGAAAAAAAGATAAAGAAGAGGTATGAAAGATAAGGTGGGAAATATCTGTGCATAGATATCTTCCACCATATCTTATTTTTCAGATGTGTATTTACCTGCCATAACAGTTTAGAGGAATAATCTGTTGTCGAGCAACTCATTGGCATTCGGTGTACTCGTGCAGTGTGCTTCCATGCCTGTTGGTGCTTTATCACAGAAGTAATATGTAAAAGATAAATATGAACCATATTTGAATGTGCAACTTGAGTTTCAGCCCGAGACAGAGTAATATCTTAAAGAGATGTTACCAAATATATTTTATATTCATTCCACATTTCCTTCAATTCAATGTTCAGAGACTTTATTGTTCCCAGATGGGATATTAAGAGCGATGCTATGATACTATGCTTTATTTAATATGCCTTTTAGGTATCACAGTGTTGGATATAGGGGATATTCTCGTAGCCTGTGTTATCTAGGTATTAGAGCGAAAACAAATTAGTAGCATTATTGTGCAAAAGATAACGAACACCCAATATATACCATTGTTAATATATAACAATAGTTGTTGTATATTAACAATGATTGTGCATACAATAGTTAAACCCAACTCAACCAATATGGCCATTATTCTAATTAGTAGTAATTGGTAAGTGAACAGATTCCTGGTGAGCGCTGCTGTGTGAAAGTCACCTTTCCTGTAGCCCACGGAGAAGCCCCTGTGGGCGACGTGGCGGTCCGAGTGGAAGATGATGGACATGGCGTTCCAGGACGACGTGAACTGCGGCGGGGAGACGTCCCCACAGTAGGTGCCCAGGAGGTTGCCCTCGTCCTCGGTCACGCCGTTGTAGATCTTGATGTAGTCGTAGGCGCAGCGGGCGTGGAACTCCAGCTCAAAGTGGTGGAAGGTGAGGAGGACGGAGGAGCCCTCGGCCACCACGATCAGCCACATGCAGTGGACGTTGTAGGGGTAGAGACCCGGGAAGTTGGGGCTGGATATGTTGCCCGACGAGGCGGACAGGATCCCCCCACATTTGACGCCTTGAACATTACAGGAAAGAAGTAAAAGGGACTAAATATAACTTTGGTGATCTAACCGGAACTAAATAAATTAAATGTAAATAATAATCTACACAAACAAGTCATGTGTCAAATATTAGGAAGGAAATAGGAAACAGGAAAGAAGTCAAAGTGACCAAATATTTGTGACTGAACAAAAAGAATATAAATAAAATAACAAAACATGATTTACATAAACGATGTCATGTGCTTATTAATTAATTATATTATTATTATTCATATAACAATTAGTATTAATAATATTAGGCCTACATAGGCTATACAAGCCATGAGCCATCTCTTTGTCGTATTTATTTGGATGTTTATTGAAAGGATATTTCAGAATAGAGGTTTTCGTTGCTATTTGATGTATTGGAAGACCTTGGTCGTTTACAGAGCCTCGCACACTGCGTTTATTTCCCCGTGTTTTCTCCCAGCGACTTGCGAGGTGTTGGAAAACGCTGACGCAGTACAATGAGAGCCGTGACTGCGCTCCATGCATCCACTGTACACACACACACACACACACACACACACACACACACACACACACACAGCATCCCCGGGGCCAGGAGGCTGCGCTCCCCCGTCTCGTCTCACTGGAGGCTGCGCATCCCCGTCTCACTGGAGGCTGCGCATCCCATCAAGATCAACAAAATAGCGACTCACCCTTTCTACACTCGGCCTTGTCAACCAGCAGCAGTAATGGAAGCAGCCGTACAGCCGCTCCGAGACTCATTGTTGATTTGCCTTTAATAGTCACGCCTCGGATACAGTGGCGTACAAGCAGGGGGGGGGAGGGGTGTGAGGGGGGGGGGGGCGGCCGGCCGGGGCCACGCAGGCAGCCGCCAGCCCTCGGCGCAGGTGCCAGGAGATGTAATGGGATGTTGAAATATTCATACGGGCGCCTGGATGAGCAACCCGATCGCCAGACCTCCTCTGCTAAATTTTAATGACCGATATCGAATGAGTGCCAGTGGCTTGTCAGGACACTGTGTGTGGGGAAGAGACGCTATGCAACTTTAATGACGCACGCACGCACACACACACACACACACACACACACACGCATACATACACGCACGCACACACACACACACACTAGCAGCTGAGGGGCAGCAGATGAAGAGGAGAGCAGGAGGAGCATGAACACCATTTGTCACCAACAGAAAAACGAGATGTCTTCATTAGAGAGAGACATGGCAGACATAAGGGAACATAACTATTAATGTTACAAAGCAAGCAGTATCAACAATGGATTCGCTGACATGGCAGATACATATATTCATTGGCAACTCTATTAGGTTTACAGATAATCTCTGCTCGTGTGTGTATACTGCGAAAGTAATGTATATCCTAGACCTACATGCTCCTGGAAATCCAATTGGTACGAATGGAAGAAATAGTGTTAGGGGATCAGTGGAGTGAGACCACCAGTGCTTAATCATAGTTATTGAGCTGTCTAATTGCTTGAACTGTAAGAATTTACAATAAGTGTTGTTTATGAACATGCGCGCACACGCACACACACACACACACACACACACACACAGAAAAGGATAAAACACACACAGATTAAAGGATAATGTATCTGTATTTATCTCTATCAATCCACATTAGGGATATAGTGTGAAAAGACTCTCTGGGGCTCAGCTCAGCCCAGATGCAACATCTTAGTTAATGACAGAGTTTGGGTGAAATGACGTCACCTTTTGTCGCAGGAGTAGGGTGATTTGGGTGCAGGAGGTAATGAAGGTAATGAAGGTAAACATAGTTAATTTGCACACACTACCCACATTGAAATGATACACAAATGGGCAAAGTTCTCCTTTAAACACGAAGAAACCACTGTAGACACCAGGACATTGTTACCACAGGTTACTGAGCAGGTAAACAACGTTTTTTTTCATCCCTTTCCCTTTTGTTTGTATACTCTTTAGACTTCCACTGCAACTCAGCCAGTCCGGAGTCCCATACTTTCTTATTGCTGTGTGTGCCAAACGCCACTCACACTGCACTGCACAACTCATTTAGTTTCCTATTTTTGCAGCCATACCTGAATTGGGCATGGTCGTGTCGACATAAACAATATAGCGCTGACTCAACAAAGACTGTGGGCAGACAGACGTGGAGATGAAGTAGCCTTAGTAATAGGCTGTTGTGGAAATAAATGAGTGTCGCTCTGGCAGCGCTGCGCACAGACAGGGATCTCAGATTGAATATCCCTCTGCTCCGACGTGGCGCTGCAGTTGCCCGGTGTCACCTGCTAGATGGTGCTGTTGCACCACGGGGGTCCAGCCCCTGAGAGAGAGAGAGAAATAATAAAAAAATAAAAGCAATCTGCACTGGCTTCTTAAAAGTCATGCACAGCTTTAAGCTGAAATAAATAAGAATGTGATTAAAATCAGTCAAGTGTTTTTCACACGGCGGTTCCTGGAACTAAAATGAGCCGCCTCGCCTTTGAATTTTAATTCCATCCTCTGTGAAAGCTTGTCATTGTTCAAGGATGCAAGCACTGGGCAATGGTGAAATGTGTTTGGGAAAGATACCATTCCTTTAGTGCAATTAAATCACCTATTAGCAAATAAACAGCACTTATTCAAAAACAAATAAGGGCGAAAAAAAAACTTTTGGAAAGCTCATGCGGAATAAAGGAGTACTTGAGTCAAGTAAATAGCAGCCTATTTTGCTCTGAGACAACTCTGAGGGCATAATTAAGTGACACAAATAGAAATGTATAAAGTCATCCATTATGAATGCTCCATGGCTGAGATTGAAATCTTGTGGCAGGGCTGTTGCTTTAGTGTGTGTGTGTGTGTGTGTGTGTGTGTGTGTGTGTGTGTGTGTGGATGTAAGATATTTGATGTATTAAGTCAGATGGGTGGGGGTAACTGCCCATGCAGTTGATGTGGTGTTTGCATGTGTGTTGTATGCGTCAACGCAACACTTGCAGGAGTGTTTATTTCCTATAAATCCAGACAGGTTATGACTCATGCTGGCTTATTGTGGCAGCTGTGTCTGGCGAATGCCGCAGTCAGAGTCGAGCAAACGTGTGTGCAACCCATAGGCCTACCCCATAACAACAACAACAACAACAACTAAATGAAGATGAGGAATTTGTGGTATGAGGTATGTCTAGTTGGTGTGTGTGTGTGTGTGTGTGTGTGTGTGTGACTCACCTTATAACTCGTGCATTCCAAGTGCTAAATGACATCTTGCACGGTCTATTTAGGAAAATGTTTCTATTCATGACTTGATTTTACTCTGACTCGCTTTTGTGTCCCACGAGATGTAAAGCCATTAGGTTTGCGTGCCCCTGTGACGACCATGTGCATGACTCGCCCTTGCTGTACTCACACACGTGGCCCCTCGTGTATGCTTGGGTGTGGGGGAGGGTGGGGGGGTGGTGTTGGGGGCATAGGCTACCCCAGTTTTGGGGAAACCGTGCTTGAAATAGCCATTTTGCAGCTTTATCATCTCTCACACACACACATACTTACACACACTCACACACACACACACACACACACACACACACACACACGCACACACACGAGTGGCAGTCGGGTGCTTATGTGAATTCAAATTCAATTTATTTCGTTGGTTTCTTGGTTACAGGGTAAGTCGCGAATGCTCGTTCCTCGCCATGATGCAAAACCAAATTGAGACTGTATATTGCACCAAGGTATTTAGTATTTTCTTCTTTTAGTATTTCTTTCATAAACTAATATATTTTGCCAAACGCCGTTCCAATTATCAGGCAGAGGACCGTCGGCGCTGCATGCATGTCGCTGGGATGTTCCACGCTGCCTCGCCTCACAGCTTGTCTTCCTATAGCTGGCACACACTCAAGGATGGACCTTTCACCTCCTCCCCCCTCGTGATCATTCTGTCTCCCCCTAACTCTAAGTTGTTCTCTCCCTAATCCCCTGTCACTCACTCTCTCGCTCCTCTCTCTCACACTCCTTCCCTTACCTTCCCCTGTTTCTCTCTCCAACACTCCCTTAGTTGTGGAGGACCACAGATCCCGCCGTAGCAGCGTGATGCTTGTACAGGTTGAGCTGTGTCTTAATATATATTGCTGTGTTCATTGTCTTGTAGGGGGGAGTTATAGAGAGGAGTTATAGAGTTTGATGGCCACAGGCAGAAAGGACCTCCTGTGGCGGTAATCTCAGTCTAGGCTGAAGGTGCTCTGGTGTGCCACCAGTGTGGCGTGCAAGGGGTGGGAGGCGTTGTCCATAATACTGAGTAGTTTACTCAGCATCCTCTTCTCCGAGACCTCTACCACAGACTCCAATTCCACTCCCAGGACAGAACCTGCTTTCCTGATGAGCTTATTGAGTCTGTTAGTGTCGGCTGCCTTCACCCTGCTGCCCCAGCACACAACAGTGTAGAAGATGACGCTGGCCACCACAGAGTGATAGAACATCTGCAGCATGGTTTTGCAGACGTTGAAAGATCTGAGTCTCCGTAGGAAATACAGGTGACTCTGACCTTTCTTATACAGGGCCTTATTTTATTGTCTATGTGAACACCCAGGTACTTATATTCCTCTGTAAGCACTGCATCTGAAATCTGAAATCTGAGGTGTAGAGTGTGAACAGGAAGGGAGACAGGACTGTCCCCTGAGGTGCTCCCGTGTTGCTCATATAGATCTATATATACTGTATATATGTATATATATAGATAGATGAATAGATACAACATACATATCCATGCACACATGCGCATGGATGATAATCGAATCAATAAACACGGAAGTACAGCAATTATACTTATTTCTCCAGAGGCTTCCTGCGCTGCGACGATTCGTTCAGGTGATGGAGGAGCAAAGGCAAATAGTGGAATTAAATCGAGCGATCCGAGGCGTAATGCACAGAAAACATGCTATGCTGGGAGGCGGGGGTATGGGTGTGGGCGGAGGTGTGTGCGTGTGTGGGGGGGGGGGGGGGGTGCATATTAATTACGCCACCATTAATCTGAGTAATAGGCCATTCCACCTCCCAGGGGTGAGCTGGCCTGCAGCTATTAACCCTCGGATCCCCCGAGCCGCTATCGTTACCCTCCAGCTATTCATATATGGTGTGGCGGGCACTAGGCGCTATCGCAACCAAACCACCACGCCTGGTCGGAGCATCCATTTGAGTCTCGACAAGGAGTTGATGACTGTCCAAAAGCTTTGTCCACACAAAGCGTTTGGGTTGGGTTTTATTTTTATTTCGTCAGGCAGGCGATACCGCAGTATCAAGTGCCACTCGAGCAGACTCAGAGACAGCTTCCACAGTCAGGCCATCAGGCTGCTGAACAAGTGCTAGTGCTAAGTGTTACTGCTAGTGCTAGTGCTAGCTCTGGTGTGCTAGTGCTAAGTGTTACTGCTAGCGATACTGCTGAGTGCTAGTCCTGGTGCAAGTGCTGGTAGTAGTGCTAAGTGTTGGTGTCGGTGCTACTGCTAGTGCTAGTGCTAGTGTTACTGCTGGTGCTAGTGTTAGTGTTACTGGCAGTAACACTAACACTAGCAGTAACTTACTGCTAGGGCTAGTGGTGTACTGGTAGTGACTGC
>PIJE02000285.1:213848-247322 GCA_002895965.2 Coryphaenoides rupestris | reverse complement strand
GATAGATGAAGATACAACATACATATCCATGCACACGTGCGCATGGATGATAATCGAATCAATAAACACGGAAGTACAGCAATTATACTTATTTCTCCAGAGGCGTCCTGCGCTGCGACGATTCGTTCAGGTGATGGAGGAGCAAAGGCAAATAGTGGAATTAAATCGAGCGATCCGAGGCGTAATGCACAGAAAACATGCTATGCTGGGAGGCGGGGGTATGGGTGTGGGCGGAGGTGTGTGCGTGTGTGGGGGGGGGTGCATATTAATTACGCCACCATTAATCTGAGTAATAGGCCATTCCACCTCCCAGGGGTGAGCTGGCCTGCAGCTATTAACCCTCGGATCCCCCGAGCCGCTATCGTTACCCTCCAGCTATTCATATATGGTGTGGCGGGCACTAGGCGCTATCGCAACCAAACCACCACGCCTGGTCGGAGCATCCATTTGAGTCTCGACAAGGAGTTGATGACTGTCCAAAAGCTTTGTCCACACAAAGCGTTTGGGTTGGGTTTTATTTTTATTTCGTCAGGCAGGCGATACCGCAGTATCAAGTGCCACACGAGCAGACTCAGAGACAGCTTCCACAGTCAGGCCATCAGGCTGCTGAACAAGTGCTAGTGCTAAGTGTTACTGCTAGTGCTAGTGCTAGCTCTGGTGTGCTAGTGCTAAGTGTTACTGCTAGTGTTACTGCTAGTGCTAGTGTTACTGCTAGTGCTAGTGCTAAGTGTTACTGCTAGTGCTAGCTCTGGTGTGCTAGTGCTAAGTGTTACTGCTAGCGATACTGCTTAGTGCTAGTCCTGGTGCAAGTGCTGGTAGTAGTGCTAAGTGTTGGTGCCGGTGCTACTGCTAGTGCTACTGCTAGTGCTAGTGCTAGTGTTACTGCTGGTGCTAGTGCTAGTGTTACTGCTAGTGCTAGTGCTAGTGTTACTGCTAGTGCTAGTGCTAGTGTACTGCTAGGGCTAGTCCGGGTGCTAATTGCTGGTGCTAGTGTTGTTCTAGTGTGTTCTAGTTTTATTCTATTTGTATTCTTTTATAACTGCGGTCGGCTGTCGGGCGTTTTGCACGTAAGAATTTCACTCACTGCTTATACTTGTATAAACTGTGAAGTGACAATAAAACAGTTGAAACTTGAAACTTTTTTTTTTTGCAGATACCTCCAGTTTGACTTAAGAAACTCAATTGTGACGATAACACCAGCGGTACACTGAGAAGAATACACAGCTCTGTACCTGTTCTTGATTTGTTTGCTGCAACAAAGCCCCACTCTTATTAAACTATGCATTGTCAGCGGTTTAACGAAGGCTGTTTGTGCACCAGTTCGTTTTAATAGATTGCTTGTTTGACAAGATAAACTATTCCAATTAGAAACCAAAACAAACAGCCAGTCAAGCTGTTGTCACATTTGCGCTCGTGCTAGTCTGTCCTACAAGACGTTTGTTTTCTTGCTTTCTTAAAACCTCAAACTGGCTGCCACCTAAATCTCTTTCACTATCTCCCCGACTTTACATTTAGTTTGAATGTGAATGTTTGTATAGCTACACTGAGGGTAAAATACGTATTTACCCAGACTGCACATACAGCTGGCACTGCGTATCCCCCGCCCCCCCACCACACACACACACACACACACACACAACACACACACACACACACACACACACACACACACACACACACACACACACACACACACACACACACACACACACACACACACACGTACAGCGGGAGGTGGCGAGGGTGCCAGGCCATCTGTCAGAAAGCAATAGGCAGAACCGGCCCCAAAAGATCAGGCCAACGAGGTCAGCAGTAGAGAGGACATCTCAAGCCAGGGATCAGTTGTTGTTATTGACCCGCTAACCAAAGAAGAAGAATAGGACATGCAGCGTATGCACCCACAGCTCGCTGGCGGTGGTATTGTAAAGAAAAGGGTCCGCTGTTGGATTACTCAGAGACACAGCGTCACTGCAGCACATATTTGAAGCGGCTTCCTGGCTCCCGTGTCGGTATGCGGGCCACTCCGGTATTGACAGAGAGCCGGCGTCCTCGGGTACCTCTGTGGGATGCTGGCATTTAGTACATCACGCTCCTGTGGAGTATTGTGGGACTGGCTTGCCACCAAAAGACAGCGCTCACCGGGTACGGGCCGGGGCAGAACATTTGGGGGCGTGTTTACTAAATGCTTACAACTCCACCGTGAGGTTTAGCCTGTGCGCGGAACTGACAGAACTGCACTCGTGCGTATATATTTTCTATGTTTGTTCTCGATTGCTGGAGTTACCGTTTCGCAGACGCAGTACTCCCCCGCCCCCCGCCCACCCCACACACTCCATCCAATCAATCCACTTCATAATTTTCCTGTGGCTTTTAATTACTTGTGTGAATATTCGTGCAGGATCGTGGCAAGAGCAATCTTCTGATATAGCCGATGTGTTAAGTGACTAAAGGGTACTAAAACAGCTTAATGAAGTGCTCTTGCTACAGGCTATAATGGTACCCTGTTTATATGTCAGGGTGCTCTCTCTCCCTCTCTCTCTCTCTCTCTCTCCCTCTCTCTCTCTCTCTCTCTCTCCCTCCCACCCTCCCTCAGGGCCCTGTTATGTGGAGTATTTACACCACAGAATCACTATGAAAATGATTAATTAAAATTGTACCCAAAACAACATAGCACGGCGTCTAGACAAGCGAGTTTATATTACTTTATGGCACGCCGCTTCTGATGCCAAGCGGCGTCTTCTTAATTAATCTACCCTGAACAAAGCTATCTCAAGGAATTGTGCTTTCCGGATAGAAACAAAATGTTTACCAACGGTATGCGCAGCATTTAATAGCAACAGTGTTTGTTTGTTTGTCCTGAGATATTCTGAACATATTTCTCATGATTAATGTGCAATATTATCCCTCTACATCATGTGCACTTTCCCCAGCTCTACGTTTTACGTGCAATATTATTATTATTACTTCGGAATAAATAAAGTTCTGTTCTATTCTATTCTATACTATATATATATATATATATATGTGTGTGTGTGTGTGTGTGTGTGTGTGTGTGTGTGTGTGTGGCTGCGTGCCTGTGTGCATGTGTGCGCATGCATGCTCCCTCATCTATCAGTGTGCTGCCCTTCTCTGATGGCGACTGAAGCTCTATTAGTGGCTGGCCATTCTGATTGATGACTCGCTGGACTGTGTTGGAAGGCCAGCCTTGTCGCGTGTAACCACAACATGCTTGTTGCTACACTTTCAGAGGACCTAGCAACCAGGGGCATTAGTATGCGGGAAGGCAGGTCAATGCTTGGATGTATGTGCGGTTGGTGTAGACAGGCAAGCCGGCTGGACCCAATATCCATCCTTTTAAGGAATTTGTTTCTCCAAATGTTTCGATGTTTAGGGGGGTTTGTTGAGGCATTGTGTTGGCGATTGTTACTTGTATGTATCTGAAGTTGAAGTATTATTTTCCAGGTATTGTGCAGACAAAGTAAAGGAATATTCTAGAGCGTGGGCAAGCCTGGCAGCCGGTTTGATTAGAGGAATAACAATCAAGAAGAAATCCATGTGTGATGCCAGTGGCACACTTTCTAAATCCGACCGATTACAAAGCATCTTGTTTCCTCAACTATAAATATAAAGCATTTGAAAAGCAGATGGTTCGTCTCAAAGGGTTTAGCCTTCGACACATTTTTATTGAACGCTTCTTTATCAGACTTAAATTTAAAAAGAACCTTGCAGTGTAGCCATGCCTGACAGTTTAAATTGTTGAGGCTTTAACAACCTTCATACATGTATTAATTGTTTTTTTGAGTTGTTATGACACGTGGAGGATCTGTTGGCATTCTTGAGCATTGGTGATTTGTTAACGCCGACGGCCAGTGATCCCACCTACACATTTGTACATTAACACGTGTAAACATATTTGCGTTTGATCTCACACTCTTGTCATCTACAGTTTGGTCGCTTCGACGACTCTTGTGTTTGTTCAGGATTGTCGATCTTGAGAAAGTACATTTCGTGTGCCCGCTATTCCATATGGCTCCCCTCGGTTGTAGTCTGCATTCATTAGCGGGGAGGCAAGCTAGCTGCCAAGACATCTGAGCCATAGATGGGGGTGCGGGCGGGCGGGCGGGTGGGCGAGCGGGCGGGGAGGGAGGGGGGAGAGAGAGAGAAATAGAGGGGCGGGGAGGAGGCGCCAGTTTGCTGATGAGTGCACAGCTTCTTTGATTTTGCATCTGAGAGAAGAGCGAGATGCATCGCTTGTAGCTCGTCAAAACTGTCAGAGAAAATGACACAGAACTCCGACTGGTCTTGCCGTAGGCCTCAGTGATTTATTTTGTTCCAGCCAAGGCTTCTTTGTTCATCCATGTCTCCCTCTGTGGTTCGATAGGGAGGTCACGCGGGAGTCCAAAAATGACACGGAGAATGGTATATTATTAACCGATTAAAAATACTTACACACATTTGGTTTCCCAAGAGAGATTTTGTCTTTTCAGAGTGACTTTGCCTTGTCAGTAAATATACGAGAGAGAGAGAGAGAGAGAGAGAGAGAGAGAATGGATTTGAAGAGATTTGTCTCACAATTATTATACTAATAGGAGTCAACTTGTGTCTTGTAAACATTAACTTGTATATGGTAAGTTAGCTTGTGTCTTGTAAATTGACATTTGAATGAATGCAGTGTCCATTTGTGAATAAAGTGACACGCTTGAATTATTTGATGTAGTTTAGAGACAATCTCTTTTCCTCGAGAGATATGTCAGTGTTTTAGGTGTGCGCTTCATACCTTGTAACTACTGATCGCCGGGTGTCTACTGAGGTTTCTTCTTTGGTGGTGTAGTGGAGCAACTCAACTCAGCACTTATGGAAGTGATGCTCAAGTACCTCAGTCCAAACCATAATAACGGTAAAGCATGCCTTATTGCAACTAATGCGTATCGACATACTGTAGGAAACATAATTGCCCATTCATTCAAATGTCAATTTACAAGACACAAGTTAACTTTACAAGGCGAAAAGGAAGGCTAGGAGGGTGCTGGTCCAAGACGAGGTGCGGGCATCACTCGAAGAGCAGGGAGCCTGGACAAGATGGTAGCAAGCTTTGGAAATCTAAGAATCTGAATCTTAAATTCTTAATCCAGTCTTTCTACGATGTTCTACCAAGCCCGTCCAACTTGTTCTGCTGAGGGATGGTGGAGTCACCAGCTTGCCCTCTGTGAAGAGAGGGACCCTGGAGCACATCGTCAGCAGCTGTTCGAGAGCCCTGGGTGAGGGGCGCTACCGCTGGTGCCATGATCTTCTAGAACTCACAGTAACCTGGGAGGACCACATCGAGGAGGCCAACGAGAGGAAGAGGGTAAAGTATGCTGAGCTGGTGGAGGAATGCCGGAGCAATGGGTGGCGAGCAAGGTGTGAGCCCACTGAGGTGGGATGCAGAGGGTTCGGAGGCCAGTCCCTCTGCGGGGCCTACAACACACTGGCCGTCACAAGGGCCAGTAGGCGAAGGGCCATCAAGTTGATCACTGAGGCAACGGAAGTTGCCTCAAGATGGCTGTGGATCAGGAGGGGAGAGCAGTGGGTCCAGGTAGAGCTACCTGGACACAAGCCGGGGCTTGATCAACCCCTGCTGGGTCGCCAGGAGTGCGTCTGATAGTTGAAAGACCTGAAACGCACAAGGAACCCAGGAAACATCACTGACGATGTGTCCAGGTGCATCACAGGATGATGTATATTAAAAGGTTTTACAAGACACAAGTTGACTCCTATTGGTATGAATAATTATGAGACAAATCTCTCTCCATAAGAGAGAGAAAGAGAGAGACGTATTGGAAAATAACAGCACTTAGAGTAACAGCACAACCCCAAGCCTGGCTGACACACAAACTATTGTCAATATAATGTGTATAATATGTACTGTGTCTGCCATTTGGTGTATGACAGTTGGTCTGTCAGGTCTTCACTGGGAGGTAGATATGTGGCACTGTCTCCCCATCACAGTGAGAGGCTGCAATGCTTTTTTGATTGCTTTCCGCACACACACACACACACACACACACACACACACACACACACACACACACACACACACACAGATAGATCAATATGTCCCATTTAAGTTAGCATTCCACACTTTCCTGAGTTTCCTTCGCCTCTCATTCCTTCACTCATGCTCTTGCGTTCGCTAGCAGAGAGAATAGTGAATAATATGCATTTGCCTGTCATGTGATAAAATCTTGTCAATATTCCTACATTCCGACACCCACACACACACACCCCTCTCACCCCCCCCCCCCCTCCACCATCACCATCATGCAGTTTCGGAAAAGGTTGCATGGTCACCGAGTTAAGATTATTCCGGCTCCGTCGGGTCTGTTATCCCACGTATTTCATGCCGGTCCTCATTTAAATGTGCTTTGTCTCTCCAAATGGAATATGGAAATGCCGTTCGCCGTATTTGTGGGGGATGTTTCACGACCTCATCGCACCATTTCATCAACTTCCCCACTCAGGTTCTTTTAACAAATCAATGTCCTTGATTTTCCACTATTTGCGAGGCAGGAACCCCGTCTCGAAAAGGGTCATTAGAAATATAAATGAATAAACAGACGCCATGCTCTACGAACCGTTCTTTCCAAGGGACACATTTAGAGAAAGGTTCAATGCCCAGCAATCCAAAGTGAGAGGCACTACATGGAAAAATGACATTTTCTTTACTATACTAATACATGTAGATTAGCAAGCATCAGCAATTAGGCTTAAATATAGCCTTGGAACTGGACCTGCTCAACTCACTCAGCGTCACCGCCATTTAGGGATTTGGAGAATGTGGTGAGTCGGAACTCAAATGAAATGCCGGTAATACTTAATGGGTAGCATTCATGCTGAATACTAAATGTATTAAAACAGGGGAGGCAGGGAGAGTCACAGTAGAGCCACGGATACATTCAGAACATTGCTGGGAATATAGTTCAATTCATTCATTTATCTAGAGAGTTGTGATAAGCTCAAACCCACTGCTGTCTCAACTCTCCTGCTAATTATTTCTGCTGACGTTTGAACCGACGACCATCCGTTTCCTTGTGCATGACTCCTAAAGAGATAGGCCTGCATACAAGATGGACACATACTGAAGACTTACCACGATGACATCATCGCCCTGAAGCTGCAACATCAATTGAGTTAAATAAATGAACACTATCTCTGCAGCCGTGGCATTGTTCTTTACTGTCGTATATGTGCTCTTTAAAAGGATTTATGAAGCAATTTCTTACTTTACCTTTGACTCAGACTCTTTTTTTTTCAAATGACCGTGTCATATATTATGTTCTTAAAGAGCCCTTCCTTTCTGTACTTTCGGCAATGGCTGACTTGGATCTTTCCTCTAAAACAGGGGTGGCCAACCAGTCAGAGACGAAGAGCCAATTTTTTTACTGTGTTACTGCAAAGAGCCACATCACACACACATCTCCCATCTCTTCCTCTCACACACACCAATAATATTTCTTAGTCTTATCTAGTTAATTCGGGGGGTGCTCCGAATTAACGGAGCACCCCCCCCCCCCCATCAGAACCGCGAATTAACGGACCCCCCCCCCCCCCCTACCGCTTAGAAGAGATGAAAACAATAGGTGACGCAAGTTCAGGGCAAGGCTGGTGGACACACACACACACACACACACACACTCCTGCAGGGCCAAGGTCCAATGACACACAAGCTTTCCTCCGAGTGGGGGCGAGTCAAATATGTCACACGTGTATGTAATTGTGTCTTAAAAATATATAAAATAATGTATGAATTATTTAATATTTTAATAAGAATATTTTAAAAGGAAGTCATAAGGACAGTACCACTGGAGGTGGTTCCTCGCTTCGGTGGTCCGTCCGTGTGCGTCAGATACACCGCTTATATCCAAAGCGCTTTACTCCACTGCCTCACATTCACCATTCATACTCATTAACGCACCGACGGCAGGTATCGGCTATTTAATGAGTTGTCTGCTCGGGGATCCAACCAGCGACCTCCCGGCTGCCAGGGAGCCGCTCTCACCTCCTGAGCTGCTGCCGCGTATGACGCGCGGGGCGCCATGGAAACGGATAAACATTTACGCGATTGCGCAACATTTACGCGACTGCGCAATCATTTTGGAAAACTATTGTCTTTTTTGAACAAACAACAAGCATTTTAATTAAAATATGGCTGCCAATCTATTAAACAACTTCTCCTCTTTCCGTCAGGTTAGGTATATAATTACCAAAAATCGCAGCACTCCTCGGTTGGGTGAGGCCGCCGCCCAGGTGGCGGGTGGGAGTGGCTGATGGAGGCTGCCCGTCTACAGTCGGGGTTACCGCGTCGTAATGGGGTCCCGACCCAGCGGTGACCCAGATGGGTGGATGCAGGATCACATCGGAGGATGTGGGATCCACACATCGCTGTGGTGGGCGGGGAGCGCCATAGTACCGCTGACGCCAACCAACATTTTCGTGATTCTGATAAAGACGCGGGTTCGAATCTCATCTGTGGCGCTAACATTTACTTTATTTTTATTTTTTATTCCAATGTGATGTAATTGGCGCCCCATGCTGGTGCCTGGTGTTTTAAAAGGAATAGCAAAAACATTTAAATTTTTTCTTAATTCTAATGTGATGTTATTGGCGTGCTGGTGCCTGAAGCTTGAAAAAAAAAATACTAATTTGAATATTTGTTTTTTTCTGAATGTTACTGTAATTCTAATGCCGTTTGGTGATCATTATGAGACGTTTTCACTGCTCATGTTCTTATAGGACAGGGGTGGCCAACCAGTCAGAGACGAAGAGCCAATTTTTTTACTGTGTTACTGCAAAGAGCCACATCATACACACATGAACATCTCCCATCTCTTCCTCTCACACACACATGAACATCTCCCATCTCTTCCTCTCACACACACCAACAATATTTCTTAGTCTTATCTAGTTAATTCGGGGGGTGCTCCGAATTAACGGAGCACCCCCCCCCCCATCAGAACCGAATTAACGACCCCCCCCCCATCAGAACCGCAAATTAACGGACCCCACCCCCATCAGAACCGCAAATTAACGGACCCCCCCATCAGAACCGAATTAACGGACCCCCCCCCCCATCAGAACCGCGAATTAACGGATCCCCCCCATCAGAAACCGCGAATTAACGGACCCCCCCCCCCCCCAGAGACGCTGACTCGGAGCCCGTCGCGCGCCTCACGGTTAGCGTCATTGCGCATTCCTTGGCGCACATCTGTGATGACGCGTTAACTTTTGACAGCCATTGAAAAAAAAACACAAAATTCAATATGAACGTAAGAGCCATGGAACCAGACAAAGAGCCGCATGCGTCTCGGGAGCGGGTTGGCCAGGCCTGCTCTAAAATATCTACCGGTTCTTTATGTTAATTGTTAAATTCCATATACATGTAAAACCACAACAACCATATTTTTAGTGTTTTTTTTTGTGAAAAGTCTTTTTTTTAGCATTAAACATTTATAAGTGCCCTAGCATAATTAATTTTAAACTGTACAGAAATGTATTTGATTAATTCCCTTTGTTAGTCTACTCTCCAAACGCTGTTAACTATTATAATAGTGAAAGTGAATAGTGAACAAGCGTACTGTGTATAGGACACCACTGTATTATCGAATTAACGACATCGTCTGTTCCTCTTTCTCCCTATATAGGAAAAAGCCAATCTTATCACTCCACCTCGGTAGATAATGACGAAAAAATACAGTGATAATGGGCAGGGTGGTGGGGCAGAGGAACAGTACCCAATGCTCAGTGGGTCTCTCCTCTGTCCATCATGGCTGTGTGGAAACAGCTTGGTCTAAATGATTCTCTGAAAGCAGACGCGTATATACTGACGTCTCCTATGTTCTATGTGCCACCTCCATATAACCATATATTTCCGGTCAGCATTCAGTCTTAGCAGTCAACCCCTCGGAAAAGTGACGGAAGTCGGCCCCAGATGCTGAGAAATAATTGGCTGTCAAGCAGGCTATTTCTCCGTTTGAATTTGTCACTTGACGAGGGAGAAGCGTCAGCCGAGAGTCACGCGGCGGCACACCTCTTTCGCGGCGTACGCGTCGAGACAGTTCAAACGCACAGCCGCGCGGTCAAAACGGGTAAAATCTGCGCCTTTTCAATTAGCAACGGTAGAGACAACAGCGAGGGGGCGTGTCAACGTCTGGAGACAACAGATCTGAGGTGTAGTGGTGATGAGTTGAATAAAGGGTGGGGGTGGGGGGGGGGGGGGGAGGGAAGGGAATGATTACGCCCGTCTCCGACATCACTCTCGGGAACAGCTTCCTCCTCAGCGCCACAGACTTTGCTCCATTTCTCTCTTTGAGCTTCTCCTCCGCACATCATCTAGTTCATCCATTTCTCTAAAACCAAGCGTGCGCCGAGTAGTGTCAGTGTGTGGGGTGTGTGTGTGTGTTGGGGGGTGGGAGGTGGGGGGGGGGGGGGGGTGGGGATACCTGTGAAAAATTCAACGTGTTTCACAATCCATCGTCACTGTAATGCAGCACTTCAGAGCCGTAGTGCCGGGCCTCTGAGCGGCGACCAGGGTGGAGAGAGATGGAAGTGGTGACTTATGAATGAGCTCATTTTCTAAAATGATTTGGGATCTGCCAGCGTAATTCCGTCGGTGCTCTTATCCCCTTTGCTGTTCAGTTACAAACTGTTTGCCATTTAGTTCCAAACTGCGTGTCGTTTTAGTTCCAAACTAAAATGTCTTTTAATTACAAACTGTCTTTTTTAGTTACAAACTGTTTGTCTTTTTAGTTACAAACTGTTTGTCTTTCCTCCTCATGGGTACACTTCCAACATCATTTATGGGTACACAAGACATCATTTACTATCTGTGTGTGTGTGTGTGTGTGTGTGTGTGTGTGTGTGTGTGTGTGTGTGTGTGTGTGTGTGTGTGTGTGTGTGTGTGTGTGTGTGTGACTAGCAATAGAACAATTAAATGAGGGTGAAAGACAATGTGAAACTGTGTGTAATTCTAGGACCTGCTGGTTCAGGGTGTGTGTGTGTGTGTGTGTGTGTGTGTGTGTGTGTGTGTGTCTGTGGGGGGGTGGGGGGGGGTTGGGAGATGGACATGCTGAGCAGATGCCCTTTTCATGATGGCAGGACCCGTCGCCTGATGTCGGCTCTGTCACGACGGCTGACAGGGTCGGGCGTTGGCGTTGGCGGGGCGCTGGGTTGTGGGGGGTCACCGGCGCGGTGACAGCCGACCACCTGCCGGGGCCGCCGGTGCGCGTGCTAACTGATGATGTTGAACATCAACAGGGTTTCCTCTTCAAGGATGTACGCTTAATAGGCCCAAGGGCAGAGGAGCCATTAGCCATATTAGCTCCTAATTGTTCACCTGAAGAGGGCCACTCCCGGTGGCTAAAGACCATCCTTCGCCCAAAGTCCCCACGCCACACCACGCCGTTGTCTAACCCTCACCTCAACAAAGTTTTTTTTCCCCGGTGCAGAGCGCTGAACAAATCAATTTCTCTGATGTGATTTCATTTCTATTTGGTCAAAGTTCCCTATTTTCCACTTTCCGTAGTCTTTACTTTCCCCCACTATTTCCTCACCCGTTACATGTGGCCGCTCCTGCCGCTCGCGCATGTGTTGTCATTTTAAGGGGGGGGGGGATTTCTCGGGGACAGGTGGTCCCCTGCCGCTATAGGATGCTCACCGAAGCAGCAAATTGAAAAAGGTAGAGCGGACGATTCATAGCACATCAAGATTTAATAAGCCTTGTTTGCACAGAGAGAAAAAGTCGGCGTGTTCATTTCACGGCTAACGTTACATGTGTCAGCCAAGCCAACTTCATACTTAACGTCAAACAGAAGAAAAAACAAATTCAATTTTTTTTTCTCTCCCAAAGGTCCCTTACATTGAGAAATATAAAAAGAGTCAGCCTTGGAAATGTCTTCACACAAACACTTTTGGCCGACCCAAAGGTTCATAGTAAAATACATTGGGGGTTTTTTTCTCCACTTCAACTGAAATTGTCAAATTCTACACAGTTTATTCACAATTGTATGAAACCTATTAAATGTTGAACAGGGTACACAATGCTGATGCATTACATTACTTCCTGGAGGTGATATCTCTCTAAATTATTTAAATATTGCCAACTGTTAATGGTATCCCCATGCAAATAGCCGTGTGGGCAACTGAGACCACCTCATGGACATTAAAACCACCTCATGGACGTAAGACACGCAGCCAGCTGGCGGACTCCGCGTGGGACACAGTCAACGACTTCCAACTTGTCCCAGAGTGACCGCCACTTACTGCATTCCAGTCACAGCAAAGACAAAGCGAAAATTAATTACAGAACTGTAGTTAAGAAATCTGCAGGTGCATTGTGGGCTGCGGCGAGACAGGAGGGAGTCTCTGTGCTACCGACACAAAAAGTGGGTTATGCGAGCGTGTTAAGGGACCACCGTGAAAATTCCGGAGTCATTTGTTGGGAATTGAATTTCTAATGACATCAAATGAAAACGGAGTCGCATAAAGTGCTCCGGCGCCGACGGCCCCCACGGCACGTCGCCGCAGCAACGCGAGGGACGACGGTAAAGTCAGGGCTTATGGAAATGAAAGGCACCGTGTGGAAATCACATTTTATTGTGCTTTATTAAACTTTATGGCTGCTCGATGAGGCCCTGGGCTCTCACAGATGATGTCATTAGTTTACAGTAATGGTGGAACAAAAGAGAGAGGGGGAGGGGATAGTTCTGGCTGCCTTTTACACATTATACATTAATTGAGAAGAAAAGTACATGAATCTACATGTGTGAATGGCTGGGCGATAGGGCCAAAATCTTCTATCTCGATATAGGTCATTTAATATTTGAATAACGATAGACAGTATATCACAATATATACTGTTTTCTGGTAATTCAATTTGAGTAAAATAGTCTGTATAAAACCACATGGTAAAGCGTATTTGTGTTTACTCCTGTATAAAGTAAATACTTGACAATTGAAAAGTACTGAGTATTTTCTCATTTTCCGAAGAACTTTAGTAGCTAGAACAGTCTGGTGAGTTCTGAAAATTACATAACTTTACTGTAATACAGCCTTTAAAAAAGAGTTAAAAATGTTATTGACATATGCACCCACATAAGGTCATATTTTTAGGCATAAACGTTATGCCTAAAAATATGTCCACACACCAGCACTAATTGATGCTCACCATTGACAAAAAAGGAGGAAGAAATTACCCTTCCCCACCCTCCCAGAGACTCAAACTTTGAGACAGAATAGGCAACCTACAGTTGCCAGGCAACCTAGATGCATTCAAGGCTGTTGTATTCTTCTGGTAAAAAGGGATTGACACTCCTCTTGAAAGTTTGAAAGTAGTTTGAAAGTAAACATTAAAAAACAGCACTCACCAGCCAGTGCCTCAGGTTGGCTTTTGTTTCCTTGAAGGAGTTTTACCAGTTGATGACGATAATGATGACTATGATGTTGACGATGGCGGCGGTGGTGACCATGACGACGACGATGACGATGATGATGATGATGATGATGATATACATGATATACAAAGAATGATGGGGTGTTGACCTGTGTTGTTGTCAGCCTGGTGGTCCACAGGGAGGCCAGGGCAGCGCTCTGTGTGTCAGAGGTCCATCTGGCAGCAGTAATGGTGATCGGTGTGTTGGTACTGTGAGAGAGTATTGATTATTGGCCATTCCCCCATGTATCCATTACCTTGTCTAGACCTGGGCTTGTCTTCAACCCCTCTCCCCATCTATCATATATCTCTATCTCTCTCTCTCTCTCTATTTCTCTGCCTTGCTCACAGACAACATGGGATTGTTTCTAATTGTCTCTACCCGTCGACCTGTGAGTTACATAATGAAATAGGCACAGGCACAAAAAAAGAAGAAGAAGCAAAAAAGCGAATAAATAAGAGCAAAGTGGATTAACTCTGACTCATTCTGACATTTGTGAACACTTCAAGAATTTTGTGACAGTCATGCTCGCTAATCCTGATTTATGGTAATTTGGTGCTCCCTGCTAAATGTTTGATTCTCTACCCGAGCCGGGCCGGATCGGGTAGGAATTTCCCCTTCACTTCCTGGAGCCCTGATTGGGCCGATCTCATGGTCAGAGTTAAAGTATTTATTAATGATTGGGTTGGGAACTAATTCTATTCTAAAACTATTGTTGGAGTTTGTGTGTTTGGTGGCTGCCTTAATTGGCCTCACCTGGCCCAGTTAGAGTCTGGGGCGGTGGGGCTGCACGCCTGTGGTGCGTTGGCTAATCTGTGCACCACAGGTTAAGTCAGCCATCAGCACACACACACTCAGGGAAGAGCAGATGGTACACATGCTAGCATGCTAGCGCTCCCCGACTGTGTGTGTTGATGGCTGACTTAACCTGTGGTGGCAGGTGAGGCCAATTAAGCCAGCCACCAAACACTCACAATCCCACTTCTATTTTGTGTGATAATCACAATGTTATATGAATTATAACATTGTGTCCTTAAACATGACCACTGTGATCCATACATGGTATCTAATAAACACACAGTTTTGCTTCAATGTTGCGTTTTTCATCCTGTGTGTAATTCTTAACAGATTTCTGTCATTCAAAGTTCTCTGTAGTTTGCCTGAGTCTGATCGTTAATTCCTTGTGTCAATTATGTTTAACCACCAGTCAATCAAAGGTTGATTGTTGATTGATTGATTTGAAGAAGGCTAATCAGTAAGATTCAGAGCCGGAATCAGAGGCGTGATGTCTAACACAACCGTGTCTGCGTCTAGTGTGATGTATAACGTACGCGTCGGGCAGCGACATTGCTTTCTAAACTATAATGGTGGTGCTTTTGCTAGCCATGCACGTTTATATCACATTTATCATACATACGTTGTTGATGCCTGACGTTACAATGGTGGAGTCATGTGAGCATCGTATTTGTGCGATCAGAAATAGAATATGGAAGAGATTGAATACATTTGCACATATAACACATCATCGAAACGCCACACGCCCTGTCCAGCCATGGCAGCTTGTCACTACCTCTGATGCTGGCATAAAGGTGCAACGAAAATGAACCCCATTTCGTTTTTTTGTACCTTTTACACAAAAGGTGAGCGAACACACAGCCTTTTTGTTGCGAACATTCCCGCAACGAATAGGCTGTGTAAAAGAGTCTCTGGAGTGCGGCTCAGCATATCTTATGCCAACTTTTATTTGACAAAGTTGGGCTGACAGGATGACATCATCCGGTGGACAAAAGTAGCAGGGAGATCTGGGTGCCGGCAACATGGAGGAAAGGCAAACATTGTTCATTTGCATACACTACACACGTTGAAATTATGCAGACCCGGTTGAAAAGCGGCAAAGTCACATTTACATTCACATTTAGGGCATTTAGCAGACCCTTCTGTCCAAAGTTACAATAAGTGCTTTTGTTCAAAGTTCCCCTTTAATAACAACATAGCCTTTCGGGGTTACATTCGATTCAGTGACAGCGGATTGGATCACTGATCAACCCTGTAAAACAGTAAGTCAGGCAGTCTCCACTTTGACATATGGGGGACTTAATGTCATTCGCACTGTGCCCTTGACAAAGGCACAGGGGCCCCTAACCCCCTTAAGAAGCACGGGACACCCAGCCAGCCGCTCTTTGCCCCTGTGGAATGTAAATGCTTAAGTCACAACAGAAAACACAAAGAAGCCTGCAAATCTAGAAATATGCAGACACACCCATTTTTAATGCCTTTATGTAGCACGTCCAAAATGAAGACATTCGAACCAAAACCCCCAGCAGTGCTTACTGCGTGTTATAGCCCATCGCTTCCATAAAAGGAAAACAGGGGCAGGAATCTGTGCCGGATAAAGCGTGGAAGGGGCTCATTTCCAAGACAAATGGAAAACCCGGAGCCTTTCAGTGTGAGGAGGCCGTTAAACCATAGAAATAGGGATGACACGCGATTACAGTTTATTGGATTTTATTATCGCAACGCTCTCTTTTTTTAGCCAGTACAGATCATTGTCTCCTGGTAGCCCAAACACACCAGCTGGCTAATTGGTATTGGCCGTGCGGCACCTGAAGTTATCCCAGAGACGCCCGGTGCCACATCCCAAACGCTAGTTAAAACAACAGCTGCATGCAGAGTATCAGCAGGGATGGTGAAAAGTAAATGGGGGCTACGTAGTGAGCGCCGTCCTAGGGGAGGCCTCCACTTCCCTGCCTTTAAGTTGCCGTGTAGCATGGCCTCTGTGTGCTTTAGTGACTGGGTATTCCACTTTGAATCTCAATTAAAGTCTCTCCTTGCCTCTGGCTGGGGGGATTTTTTTTGTATTTATTCCTCCAAGACACCAAGTGTTAGACACCAAGACATTATCGTTCCTTTCTCACCCCAGTGTTAATTTTCCCGCCTGCGTATCATTCAGCGACCCTTCCTCTCTCTCTCTCTCTATCCCCACCTGTCTCTGACCACCGAGACCGCCCCCCACCCACCCCCACCCCTCACCCATTCCCCCGGAAACATAACTGGTCTTGTCAAGGTTTGCTTATTTCTGCTGGTTGAGTTATTACATTTGGCCGGGGGAAGGAGACAGTGCGGGCCAGAACAAGCCGTACGGGGAGCGGGCGGAGAACTCCCCAGCATCATTAGTAGTCCAGCGACATGAAAGCCTGTGATGCTGCAGTCAGAGCCGCCGCCCCGTGGATTCCGTTGAAAGGAGGAGCACACGTGATGTGATGACTGCGGAGCCGCTGCACAGTGCTGCCTGCTGTCGGGGAGGTAATGATGGCTTCTGATGGCTATTATATCCCAGTAAACTCTCGGGGGTAAAGCATCTCTCAGCCTACACACCACTTCGATCCTTGACTTTCCACACACAATCGTTTTTTGGGTTTGAGTTTATTTTGGGGGTTTTTTTGGAGGGGGAGGGGGGGGGTGTTTCATAAAACATGCAATGTAGTTCAACCGGGTCACGTCTTCTACATCCTGTGTTTGAATTGAATCACTCACCTTAATGTTCTTTTTTTTTTCAGTTTGAATGAAAACGGTAAGACGGTCGCGGGTTCTTGGGAACACATGCGGCTTTAGTTGACAAGGACGCAGCACCTCAGCTGTGGGGGAAAACCCAATTATGTTGAAAGTCACACTTAATCCCTGTTTGCGTTTTTAAGCCATGCACTCATGAACATTTATCCTCTATAAGTGGAAAATCTCCATCAGATGATGTATTTAAGCCTAGGATATGAAAAGTAAATATGCTGGCCTTGCCGTTTCCTTAATTACACACGATAGTATTCATATAGATGTGAGTAAATATGTATATATTTGCTGACATTTAGATAGGCTTAACAAAATTTTGCAAAACGTGCCAGGTAATGCAATATACAGTATGTTCCCAATAAAGGTTGGAATTGTAATACATTAATTAATTAATTAATTAATTAATTAATTACATGAATTAATTTGCTATTTAGTCATTTAAGATGACACCTTTTGGATGTTCTGACAGGTAAAATAATTGTACACAATGGCACATTCAATGTTCAAACAAAGAGACCGCAGGCCAATAATTCAACCTAAACAAATAAAAGACAAGACGTCATTGAGTTCACTAAGTGATTCCTCTATATTGAATTCACTGGCAGAGCTCACTCTTTTAAATTAAATTCCATTCAATTCCAAATTGAGGTGGAAAATCCTATTATGCTCAGTGCTGACCAGAAGAACTAACACAATAATTATTGAGATAATATGCGCTCCATGTTTTCGTTATAAGTGCTGGTAGAGAATATGTAATTCGCCGGCTGGCTATTTGCTGGATTGAAAAAAGCAAGAATACCGAGGAAGAATTTGCAACGGTTCAGGATGTGATGCGCGTGTTCATGAAATGTAGACAGATTACGAGCTATCTTTTTCTATCCTTGCCTTATCCCTTCAGAATCTCTTCAGACTCAGCATCACTGTTGTAGCAGCATACCATATTCAACTCAAACAATATCTGTATATCTGTTTATTTTTAAAGTGCAAGGGGTTCGGGGGGCTTTTTATGCAACTTGGTGCATGGTGATGCATTAGAAAGAGAGCAATACCTGTTGAAATGAATATCAAATGGAAAATGCTGATGGGCTCTGACTAAATGTCATAAATTCTTAACAGTGCTTTTTACTCATTTAGATGATTTCATTTCCTAGGAAGGGGAAGGAGACATTTTTCATTTTTCCTGAGGAAGTAAGGAAACAAGGACTTTATGAGTAAGCCCTTTATCCCACAAATGAAAAACGACCTTTCGCTATTTTTGACTACGCAACTGATATTTGAATCAGGAAGTACTCACTTGAATGTGGAAGGCAGATGCAGGCAGGTGCGTAAAACAATAGGCAGGATAAAAAGATGTTTAGGAGCGTTGAGGAGAGTTTAGATTCGTTGGTTTAGTTGCGATGAATGGTGACTTAAACATCTCCATTGTTATTTCCCACTGGGAAGCGCAGGGCCCGCAGAACCAAAGGGGGAAGTGGGCGGGGGGTGGGGGGGGGACCCAAACACATATTTGTATACCTCCTGGCCCTTTTCTTGCAGTAAACACATTTTTATTTACGAGACTAGATGTGTAGATCTCGCCTCCCAGATCTGTATTATTACACTGAGCCCAGAGAGCAAACGTTTTTACAAGCTGCATCTTCCCGGGGCATGTCTGTGTTTACGCTCCCCTGGCGATAGCCATCTTTAATCAGTTGGGCCACCACACGGATTAGCATGGCACACGTGGAGCTGTGTTGGACATTAACATGCCCACCGTCGGTTGTGAGAGAGAGAGAGAGAGAGAGAGAGAGAGAGAGAGAGAGAGAGAGAGAGAGAGAGGTGAGCGCCGGCGAGAGGAGGGAAAGGATTGGGGAAGAAGATAAGGCCAGCAGTTAAATATTATCTCCAGCCACAGGGGAGGGACTGAGAGTTTGACACGGACTCGCCTGCCATGTTTAAAAGGGCTCCATAAAAGCTCTATAAATGCCAATCAGCAAGGAATAAGCAAGCCGACCCAAAAGAGTGTGTGTGTGTGTGTGTGTGTGTGTGTGTGTGTGTGTGTGTGTGTGTGTGTGTGTGTGTTACAGGCAGCCGCTCTCAATCTGCTGCTGTGGTCAGGAACCATGACAACAAGCATCTAACTCCTTTTTCAGACGCCCTCTCCACGCCTACCACCACCGCCACCACCCATGCTCAGCTCTAGCCCTCAGCAAGTGCCATAGTGGAATATTCAATTGGGAGGATATTAGCGGTATAGAACTGTGAAGTTTCATGCTAATGTCAAATGGCAGGAATTGTAATAAATGATATCACTGAGGGGGTGGGGGGGGGGGGGGGGGGTCGGATGCAGTGACATATGACAGCCGCGATGCTTCCCGATTTCTAAACCAGATAGAAGGCAGGCGCCGGCGAGGAGCGTGGCCGCGTTGCAGCGATACATTTAAACATCATCGTGGAGACTGGGTTTGTTTTCCAACCCGCAGACACATGCTCTCCATCTTCTCCCCGAAGCCATGTCCACACTCTCACCCATCGCACCAGAGCACAAGTCACAGTCTATTTCCAAAGCCTGAATCACGTTCTGCAGATCCCTCTAATAAGCACGGGTCAAATGGCCCCCATAAATCATAAAACACTGCACTTTTCCTCCTGTTTCCCAGCAGCTCTGCTGTAATGGAACAAGGAGCCAAGATAAATTGTTATTACTGCTCCTGCAGCAGGAACCACAAGCAACAGAGAGAGAGAGAGAGAGAGAGAGAGAGAGAGAGAGAGAGAGAGAGAGAGAGAGAGAGAGAGAGAGAGAGAGAGAGAGAGAGAGAGAGAGAAGGAAAAAAAAATCAATTGTATAATCACTGGTGGAGGAGATGAGGAAGCGGGCGACATTGAAGTGTTCCTCCAGGTTGCCCCCCCCCCCCCCATCCCGCCAACCCCACCACCAGCTACCCATACCCCCCACCACCCACCCACCCCACCCACCCCAACAGGGCCCTGGTCCCAGCTGCTCCGCACCCTTTGTGTGCGAGGGCAACAGTGAGCGGCGCGATTCACGCTCCAAAGCCTCTCCTTTAGTCGTCAAGCATCTGCACGCACACAAACGGGAGAAAATGCTTATGCGCCCTCTTAGTTGCTGGTATTTACAATTCATTTGTTTTCCTGCAGGAAGTCGTTTTCATTAGCGAAAAAAATAAAAGTTTTCGCTCCAGCCCTCAGCTGGAATAATGCAATACAAAGCAGAAGGGAGAGGGAGGGGGGGGGGGGTGGTGCTCGTGCTAGCGGTGCCGCGCAACACGTCGGTGCCACGCTCTTATTTGTTTGGGCTGCAGGTAAGAGGTGTCGTGCCTGTCATAATCCATGGCTTGGGGGGGAATGCTAGTGGAGAGCTAATCACTAGCAGCTTGTTGGTGCGCCGAGGGAGGGGAGTCGATGGGGGGGGGGGGGGGGTGGCGGGAGGAGATGTGTTTCCCCTGCTCAACTTTTAGATTGTCGTTGTTGTTGTTGTTGTTGTTTTTGCCGCAACTTTCAACTTTCGCACCGACAAGCTGGTTGCTTGTTGGGGCCGCACATTCTGCTGCTGCTGCTGTTGTTGTTATAGATTTTAAACTCAAAGCTCCTCACAAGTTTATTTGAAGTTGCATCCAATAAATTATTCAAACACGTGCTATTTAATCACCAGACACCGGCATTCTTTTTTGGTTTTGTGTGTGTTTTTTTTGTTGTTTTGTGCTGTTTTGTCTTCTCAGTTTCCCTGGATACAAAAAGCAGAACTACACCACGTTTCTATCAGAGCCGGACCAACAGGACTACTTTCTACTACTTTTAGCCAAGAGACTAGCTGCCGACGCTGAACTGGGCTCTTCCGTGCCCCGGCAGATCGGGAGGCATGCTGACGTTGTCTCCGGTGCACCCAGCGAGGTGCAGTCTGTACACAAAGATGGCAGTGCCCATGGAGAGACCAGGTCCCAGTTAAAGCGGCGAATTACTCCGGTAAGGCAGTTAGCGCGGGCAGGGGGCTGGTCGGAGAACAATAAAGCCCTACAGCTGCCACTGTGCCTTACAGATGAAGCGTTAGCATGCTTGCTGCTACTTAGCCCAGATGAAAGAGGGGACCATGAGGCTTTAGTCGGAGCTCTGCAGAGGTGTTTTGTACAGTGTGAACAGCCTAGCGTCTGCGATCTGAACTGTGCAACAGGTGCATGCAACCCGGGGAGCTGCTCTGTGTGTTAGCCAATGACATTGAGACCCTTTCAAGGAGGGCATATGGCCACATGCCCCCCAGAGTGCAAAGTGAGCTTGCCAGGGACCAGTTTATTCAGGCTATAACCCCAAGAAAGCTGTGCATTCAGACCCAACTGGAAAATCCTCATACCCTACAAGGATGTGCCAGTTGGGTCAGCTATAATGCCTCTTCGGCATTAGAGCCGGCAGCCCGATTGTGAGCCCTATTGTGAGAACTGCGGTGGGCAGCCGAGTTGACTGAACTGATCCATGCTGTATCACTACAATCATCACGCACTAATGCACACCCACGCAACCAAAACGACTGTAGTGACGCAGCCACGCCGAGGTCCCCTGGTCTGTTGGGGGTATCCTCGGGCAGTGCCCCAAGCATGCAGGTGACCAGGCAAATGGCTCAGGGTCTGGATAGACGGGACGATACGGAACCCCTGCTGCTGTGTCCCATGCTGACCCATCTCCAACAGGAGGAGCCAAACAGCACAGACGGAGTAGTGTGGCTCTACTCCCCTCTGAAGCAGATGACACCGCTGTGATGGTGGTGGGTCTATGGCTCTATGGACATGGGTCCCCTCCCCCTGCTCCAGCCAACCACTTTTAGAAAGGAGGATAGATTGTCGGCTGTGAGAGATATGGGAACACAGACATGGGGCCCGAGCAGCAAGAGGAGCTGTGGCAGGTGCTATCTGAATTCAAGGACAATTCAGATAGCACCTGCCAGGTCGGCCTGACACACCTGGAGCTCAACCCTTGTTAACAGTGCCCCTCAGCCCAGAGACAAGTCTGAAGACTGCCTTCTGTACGGGCAGGGGGTTGTTTGGCAGTTTTTGTGTCCTCAGCTTTGGACACCCCAGCCTGTGCAACACCCCAGCCATGTTTGAAAGGCTAATGGAAAAGGTGCTGGCTGGCATTCCCCATCAGGAATATCTTGTCTACTTGGATGACAATGTGGCTCACAGGGACTCCTTCAACTCAGTCCTGGGATCTCTGCGGCGGGTGCTGCAGAGAGTGGAAGCAGTGTGTCTGAAGCTCCACCCTGACAAATACAGCTTCATGAGAAGGGAGGTGGAGTTTTTGGGGCACAGACTGGGGGGAGACGGCATCAGCACACTGCAGGAAAAGGTGCAAGCAATAAGGGACCTTCAGCTCTCTCTAGAGGGCATCTTCATAGTGGTACACAGGGCCGGGGGTCGCCACGCCAACGGCGACACCTGTGCTCCCGATGGGTATCAATATTGCAAGTGGAGAGAGGCAAGCGAGAGAGAGCTTCACGAGGAGGAGGGGATATGCCACAGACTAGATAGGATAGGTGAGGTGGTGTACAGGGTCGAGCTACCCCCAAGCGGGACCGGGTGTCATCCACAGACACGGGTTGGCAACATCCAGAGGGGACTCTCTTCCCCTTCAGCACCCGGAGTCCCTGGCGCCCTCTCGGATAGGCAGTGACTCACACACCACGCCCAGCCACACACGGCCAAGGAGAACGGGCCTCAGAACACCGGTGTCAGGAGCCCCATTCCCCCTGCAAACAATTCCCCAGGTTCACTGTCTGTGTCCCCCATTCACCCTGATATTCAGCAGAGGGTTCCCATGCACGAGGCAGGGCCACCTGTGTCAGTACCTGGACAACGACCTCCGAGACTGAGAAGGGCCCTGGCCACCTCAAGGACTTTGTTTGATACCTCGGGACGAGGGACTTTGTAAGGGGGGAGCAGTGGAGCAACCATGTAATATAACCTGTTCAAGAAGTTCTCATTTGTAACTGTGATACTTTGACTGTCAATTATGGTGACTGTTGTGGCTGTTTGCCTGTTATACTTGCTGAGTCTTCCTGTGCTTGGTTGAGGGGCTAGAGGAGGCGGGTCAAGGAATTGACGTGGTGAGGCCTGTAGCAGGGTGGGCCAGGCGAGCTGAGACTGGGAGATGCGAGTCCGCGAGCTATTAGCGAGGAGCTAGGAACGCTATTTATTGTTGTTTTGTCATGGTTATGGCCTACAGTAACCAAATGTTCAGCTGCTAATAAATGCACGAATTGCAAGTCCACTTCTCCTCTATTCTGTAAAAGCGCCAGCCCTGGACGGGTCGCTACAATACGAACAAAAATTGTAAAATCAAGCAAGCAAGGTTGTTGGGCCTTGTTCGCCTCCTTTCTGTGTCTTATAATAAAAAAGAGCTATTGACAGTAAGCCAGTAAGAGAAACGATTTCCTCCGTGACCTGAGGTGTATGTGGAACTGGGTGTGTTTATTTGGCGATAAAATCGCGACCGCGTTTTTATGACCGTACGAAGGCGCTGCCGCCAATTCTGACGTCTTGTGAATTACCATTAAATAAGGGAAAAAATGAGAAGTCCCATATGTCTGTGTATATTCTGGGCTGACAAGGAACCTTTCCACCTCCTCCGTGTTGGTGCTTTGCATTACATTTTATGGCGTCACCTACACATAACTTCTAAATGAAAAAATTATATGTATTGGCCTATATGCATGCTGGAGGGGTGGTGGGGGTGATTGGGGATTGGGTAAGTTATCATTTACATATTATTTTTCCTTGGATTCAGTTGGTTATGCTTCAATAAATAATATTCAAACTCATACAAAGCAGACATTTTCCTCCCCTATGAAACGAGCAAAAGAAGAAAAAAGGAAGAAAAAAACCAGGCTTTATTTTCTGCAGGAAATCTTTCTCGCCAACAGCAGATTGATGCTTACCGACGGTGTAGACGTTCATTTCTGTCCCAAAACTCATGAATATATGAAGTCAGAGTGCCGGTTATCCATCCGCAAAATCATTGTTATTCTTTTCTAAATATCTGTATGCTTATTTGGCTTAAGTGACAGAGAGGCGCTAACAATATTATTCATATATTATCAAATGTAGACACCAATTGAGAAGGCAGACCCAACCGACAGGATGGCTCTGTGACTTTTCTGTTGTGAATTTGGACAAAAATGGAGGTGTAGGTAGCAGAGGAGAATTTGTGTCTCTGTGCTTGCGAGGGAAATCTAAATATTGTAGTTGGGCGGCAGTGTAATCTAATGGCCTCATGCCAGTCTTGGCCCTTAAGTCGATTTCGTTATAAACAATGACGGTCCTGTGCTGTGATTGAGTTGTTTTTCTGTATGGATTAAGAATCAAATCAAATTACCATCACACATACACACACACACACACACACCCATGTCAAGCCGTACCAGGAGGCAAGAGACCACGCTTTTTCATCCTCGACGGTTACTGTGGCTTGTTTGTCCAGACATGTGCCAGTATACTTTCACATTAGAGCTGATCCCCTGTGGTTTGTCCCAGTGGAACACCCTTGCTATTCACTGCACTTTAGAGGAGCCACTGCTTGCACGGAATACTAATGATGTGTAGGCGAGGAGGAGTGTGTGTCTGCTGCCGGCGCTTCTGGCGCAATGGGGGGAAAAAAAAGAAGGAATTGGTCCCCAAAAAAAAGTAGGCCAGCATTTTGATTACTTCTGATCAAATCCCGATAGCCCATCTTTAGCATTCACCACAGCGGTTTGCCCAAGCCCTCCTTGGGCAACTAGATCTAATTCTCAATTAGTTTTGTTGTAAGTGTGCCATCGACCTTGAGAGAGAGGGTTTATTGTGTGTGTGTGTGTGTGTGTGTGTGTGTGCGTGTGTGTGTGTGCGTGTGTGTGTGCGTGTGTGTGTGTGGCTGTGGTGCCTGGATTGAATGTTAAGAGTTGGAAGTCACTGGAGGATGTGTGTAATGTTTGAGGCGCATTTAGCAGGAAGATTCCTAATGTCCAGGGAATCCATTGAGATGACTTAATGCTGTGGCTGTTCCAACCAAGCGCCGGTCGGGGGTTACTTTAAAATGCACGCTCGTGATTGCATCTGTCCGACGAGATGTGCCGAATATTACATTACGATGTGATTGTAATTCTGTCACGTCTGCCCCCCGCCCCCCCCCCGCCCCCCCAGTATTTTAAATACAGCCTGTTGTGTTTTTAATTGTCTCGTAATCGAAAAGATGCCCAAGCATGCGCGCGCACACCGTCGTTGTCATAGATCACACACACACCCGCGCAACATGGGTTGATTCATGGCGTCTAATTGGCTCCTAATGGAAGCACTGCGTGTTAATAAAAATCAACCGCTCGTATCTATTTAGGGGCGTTGAACCTTGGGTGGGAGTGATTAAATAGGTTATTAAACAGGTAAGATGCTCCAACATCGCAATTATTCATTTCCCAGGCAGCCATAGTTTCACAGCAGCTTCAATAGGATAAAGGTAGTAGTAGCAGTCGTGTAAATAACACTAGCAGGACTTGAGCGGACTGGAGACAAAAGACAAAGCCGAGTCGGCTTTTGGATTGGTTGAGGTGAAGCAATAATTCACCCCTGGAAATCTTTTATGTGCTCGAGCAATTACATGCCACAGAGAAACCGTAATTATGGAAAAATAATGACGCCTTCGCTCATTTTCAGGTAAACGTTCTGTGAATTGCGGCACAATAAAGGGTTGGCTTATGAATGGACACCACAATACACAGACATGGGCGGGTCGTTCCAAAGCGACGTCGTTTACACACTCCCTGTGTAAGACAACCCCAGGGTGAGTACTTTTCTCCTCATCCATTACTCTGCCTATCGTATTTCACTCTTTGATCCACCCAGATCATTTTCAGCTAATATGATTATGTCTGATCACCGCAAAATGAGCCACTCCACCGGTGTTTGGACCCGGGCGTGTGAATTGTGAATCGCACATTGTAACCTCAACCTTGTTGGCGAAGAGGCTTTTTAAGTATTCTCGGCTGGTTTTAATTCACTTCAGATCACGACATTGTATCGGCCTTCTGTATATCTCAGGAAGACTGAGAGGGCCTTCCCTTCACCTTTCTCTGCCACCTGGATGAAAAAGAGAAAGTAAAAAATAAGAACACAAAGAGAGAAAGAAAGAAAGACGGAAAGACACCTGATCGAAGCAGCGCGAGATGTGATTGGTACTTTCCCCCCGTGGATCGGCTCTCAGGCCGGTCGTCATGGAAATCTCCCCTCATCTCTTCTCCCCCCCCCCTCATCGCATCCCTGATCACAAATAAGCTCCTGGACTTTTAGAGGGGGAACGATGCCTTTATCCGGGATAGCAGTGTCATCAGGGGGAGCTTCTGTGTAACGAACCGCATGGGGGTACTGACAGAGACATCGAACAGAAAAAGGAAGAAGCTAAAAAGTAAGCTAGGCCGATATATCCAGCCCCCATATTCTGCTCTCTAGCAAAGATGTCTCAGATTTCTTTTTTAACCTCTCATTGACCCCCCCTTCTCCAATTCCGTATGTTATTTATTATTTGTCGCTTTATTTTTTTATTTTATGGAAGCCATTGTTTCCTCATTTGGCCGGGCAATGGCCCCGCGCACAAATTGTATAATTGCTTCACGGTGCTGTGAATACTCCTTAGGAGAGTTAAACAATGTGTAGCCGAATGGACGTCTTCTTCTACGGTAATAGAGTGACTTTGTGTTCCCTCTAAGGCCCAGTGTGCTAAGATTAATGACGGAGGCCAGGCCCCCTTAGAGGCTCATTCATTACCGCACGGGTCCATCTTCCTACAGCCAAATATAACACCATGAATCACCATCTCCAGCATGACACCACGCCGCTCCCAGAGAGGTCCCTGGGTTGGCCAGCCGCGGTTTTGTTTACCCACTGCAAAAGGCTTGGACACAGTAGTTGTTGTTGTTGTTGTTGTTGTTGTTGTTGTTGTGGTTGTTGCGTGATGGATTGCACAAAAAAAAAGTAACCATTGGGGGACACATATTAAAAGTCTGTGCGAAAAAAAATACATACACACACACACACACACACACACACACACACACTGGTTTGTCTAAAAAAAAAAAGATTTTAATTACTTCGCAACTAAATCGAAAACAATGTGCTGATTTCTGGAGGCAGGTTGATTGTACCTTTCGGGAGGTGCACGACCTTGGCTGTAATGCTCTGTTTCAGGGCGTTTGTCACATACTGAAAGCCTTTCCCATAACCAGCTAGCTAAAATAAAAATGTGTTATTGTGCCGTGTCGCATACCATTATGAATTCCAGTTTCGTAACGGAAAACATATAATCACTAACCATTAAAATAGTGTATATCACCCTCTCTCTCTCTCTCTCTCTCTCTCTCTCTCCCTATCCTCTCTCTCTCTCTCTCTCTCTCTCTCTCTCTCTCTCTCTCTGGTGCTCTTTCCCTCTCTCTGTATGTGACTGTTTATTCCGGTTTGCATATTCAGTTATTCTTTGCTTCGATTTTTTTTTTCCCTCTTGGCCTTTCCAAATGGAGTGATGGGGTTGGAGCTGCAGGAGCGCATGCGGCGCGTTGGACACTCTCATGAGATCCTGGAGAGGTTGGGAGTGGGTGTTCGGGGCGCCGCGCATATCATCACACCGTGTAATTGTTTGGCAGTAATGGGAGAAAGTGAACAGAACGGCTTCAGCAATAATGGGACCGAGGTTCAACAAAAGAGGGTTATGCAACGGATGCAAACCAGTTGCTTTTTGTGTGTGAGTGTGTGTGTGCGTGTGTGTGTGTGTGTGTGTGTGTGTTTGTAAATAACTCATAAATAATAGAAAGGGGCTCTATCTTTTATTGGTTTTTCATTGTTGCCGTTACGTTCACACGGAATCTCTCGGGCCCCTCGTTCGTCCTCTTCAGCAGATCTGCCACATTTTAGAGTCACAGTGTGTCCAAGATTGGCTTTCGAGGTCATCACAGGTTTCCAGGTATTGACCGCGATATAACCGGACCGGTAGTCGCTGCAAACTTTTTCTTGAAAAAAAAAAAAAGCTCGAAACATTTACAGTATATATATATTTTTTTCTCTAAAGCCCCTTTGTGTCAGAGCGGTATATACCGGGACATGTCCTCTGTTGTGTTTCAAACCACCACTGCAGTCAACAAAGATATTGTTGCTGCTCGGTATCGACTGGCTGCACGAGTTTGAAAAACCCAGTTGGAAAGAGGTTTGCACGCCGGAGATGTGATGGAGGTATAATGGAGTTTTTCACAGGTCAAAGCAGAAGTATTGACCTCTCGGTGGGCTTCTCTCTCTCTCCCCCCCTCTCTCTCTCTCTCTCTCTCTCTCTCCCCCCCCCTCTCTCTCTCTCTCTCTCTCTCTCTCTCTCTCTCTCGCTCTCTCTTGCTCTCCCCAGCCGCCAAAACATCCACCATCACCATCACTTCCTCCTCCTCCTCCTCCTCCTCCTCCTCCTCCTCCCCTCCTCGTTCGTCAGCGGTCCGTCACCCCTGGGTTGTGGGGGAGTGCCGACATGGGGTGGGTGGGGGAGGAGTGAATCATATTCCGCTCCAGCTGCTGACCTGTTGTACAGCTTTTTTTTTTTTTTTTTTCTCTCACCACTCGCTCAACATTCACTGGAGGAGAACGCACTCCACAATCCACCAACCCCCCCCCCCGCCCCCCCCCACCCCACACACACACACACCAACCATACCCCCTCCCCTCTCTCTCTCCCACCTACATTCATCAGATTCACAAAATGGACATCCAAAGAGGTTCTCGGATGGGCGTGTGAAAAATAATGCCTTAAATCGCATTAGTCTCTCTCTCTCTCTCTCTCTCTCTCGCTGTCTCTCTCTCTTAACAACATCTATGTCAGCACTTTTTCATTTCCCCCCCTTCCATCCACAGGCCAAAGAGCACATTTCACGGGCCTGTATATACGTCACACAAAACATAGGCCTGTATCGTCTTTCTTTTTTAATAGGGCTATGAAAGACAACCACCAATCCATTTCTCCCCCCGCCTTCTTACCACAAACAGACACATGAGTAACAAACAAAAACCAACGTACAACAACATACTTCACAGTCGCTCTATATGCTGACACCCATCACAACAAGAGTCTGGTTGGTCTGTTTGCACCTCCGGGGGAGAGAGATGGGCTACCTGTGCAGTGCAGAGAGAGAACTCTGAGCTGAAGTGGAGCAGCCCTTTGTGACTGAGATCGAGATAGTGTGTTCGGTGCAGGCTCGTGTTCTTACCCATCCGCCTCTGTGCTGTTTGATCGCTTCTACAAAAAAAAACAAAAGAGCAACAACAACCCACCAACCTAGCAGAGAGACTCCATGTTGTGGCCTCACGAGGGTCGAACCCAAATGCAGAGCCGAACACAGAGTAGGGGAGGAACAGCGGGTTTATTGAAGGAGTGGAGAGGGAAACCGGGGTCGGCTGGAGCAGAGGCAGGGAGAAGCCGGGGAGACCGGTGGTAGATGCGGCTGGTGAGCAGGCAGGTAGACAGACAAGGCAAGGCAGGCAGGCTGGTGAGTGGAGGAGCGGGATGACGGCTGGATAGCGGGCAATGATCCTGGGATAGAGGAAGACAAGGTCAGCAACATGGAGAAACACGTAGGGGACTAGAATGCACAATTCTAGGAGCCGGAAGCGAGGGAATCAACGATCTGGCGATGAGTGGGATGAACTGGTGGAGATGAGTAGATGGATGGCAGGTGTGCGGGGTAGACCAGGTGAGCAGGAGAGCGTGATGAGCCGAGGAGGAGCCGGAGTCGGAAACCACGCCCACAACAACACACAGACAGACAGAGACAGACAGGTAGAGGTACATGGGGAATACAAGAGGCACGGCCGAGACCGTGACACTCGAGGCGCTGAGAATCCACTACAGTGAAACAGCGTGCGAGGTCCACTCAGTTGTTCATTTGGGGATGTGTGGATTCAAGGCTGGGGTTTTTTGTCGTGCCACAAAAAAAATCCAATAACAGGACGGAAAGAAGAAAAAGGAAAAATGTCTCTGCACTGTAGTGCAGTTGGTGCGACACATGAGTGAAATGGAAATGTAACTGCTGATATCAATTGTTTTGGAGGGGATGTTAGGCATCTTAGGCAAATATTAATATAAAAGATTGTCACATTTCATATATTTGATTTGTGTACAGTGTGGAATTCTGCAGAAATATCGGCAACACACAGCAAGACACAGTGAGGTATAGGTTGTGGGTTATAGTGTGTAACTAAGGCCACTGCGACTGTAAGTTATCACGTTCATCATGTTGTGATACTGGCTCTCTGTGGTTGTCATGGAGATCACGGAGCGATAGTGATGCTGTGACTGATGATGTCATACTATATGCCTATACCGTTACTATACTAGACACACTGTGACAGCATTATTCTCCATCCTTCCTTATTCCTTTATGATCTGCACAACCACCTCACCCCTTATCTGCGTCGATGACTCTTATTGTCATGTAAATGAGCGAAAGCACTGATTATTCATGTCTATGACCCCCCCCCCCCCCGTATCGATCCTATAGAAACGCCTCTGTCTTCAGCTATATACCTATTGGCTGCAAGAAACTAAACCACAAAGACAAAGCCAAAGCCACACCTGGGCTGTGGTCGGTGATCCACGGCGCCTCTAAAGCGCTATTGTCTGGGATGAATAGGGAGAACGGACCACATTTACTCCCGCTGAGACAATATCTGCTCAAGGACTTTTAACTGCAGCGGGGAGCCCCGCCCCCAATACAGAGAGTATAATAGCCAGCAGAGTTTATAGCAGTTTGTATCATGTGTCACGTTACACAAACAGTTGTTGAGCCCGGGCTCAACAACTGTTTGTGTAACGTTCGCTCTGAACAGACCGACTGTACTTCTATTCAATTGCGCCCGCTGTAATGAAGACCCTTGCAAAAGAACATGATCCTCCATCAAAGGTCTTTTTTTTTGCTAACTACCATCCGTCATTTGACCTAGTTGCTGCTCGACGGACTCCATGTTTTTTTGGGGGGGTGGAAGTAAATGAAGGTACTTCAGACAATGTTGCAGTGGAGTGAACCTCACCATCGGCAGCCACCACCACCCCCACTGCCATCAGCACTGTACTTGCCACCACCACCACCTCCATGACCAGCACCATGACCACCAGCACCACCACCACCAACACCACCACCATGACCACCACCACCACCACCACCACCACCATGACCACCCACTACCACCATGACCACCACCACCATGACCTCCACTAGCAGCACCACCTCCACCAACACCACCACCATGACCACCACCACCACGACCATGACCATGACCACCACCAGTACCACCATGACCAGCACCACCATGACCTCCACTAGCAGCACCACCTCCACCAACATCACCACGACCACCAGCACCACCAGCACCACCACCACCACCACCACCACCACCATGACTACCACCATGACCACCATGACCTCCACCAGCACCTCCACCATCACCACCACCATGACCACCACTATCACTATAACCACCACCACCATGACCACCACCACCACCACCACCACCACCATCACCACCACCATGACACTACCACCATCACAAGAACCATGACCACCACCTCCACCATGACCACCACCACCATGACCACCAGCACCACCACCATGACCACCAAACACCACCACCATGACCACCACCAATACCATGACCACCATGAACACCACCAAGACCATGACCACCATGACCACCACCACCACCATGACCACCACCATGAACCACCACCATGGACCACCATGACCACCACCATCACATTGACCACTACCATGACCACTATCACCATGGACCACTACCACCATGACCACCACCATCACATTGACCATCACCACCACCATGGACCACCACCACCACCACCACTACACTGCATGACCAACATGACCTCCACGACCACCACCACCCATGACCACCACCTCCATGACCACACCTCCCATGACCACCACCACCTCCGTGACCACCACCACTGCCCTGCATGTCCACCAACACCACCACCACCATAACCACCACCAACACCATGACCACCACCAAGACCATGACCACCATGACCACCACCATGACCACATCACCACCGCCATGACCACCACCACCACATTCACCACCACCACCACCACATTCGCCACCATGACCACCATGACCTCCACCACCACCACCATGACCTCCACCACCCCCACCATGACCACTGCCAACCACCCTGCGTGACCACCAGGACCTCCATCACCACCATGACCACCATCATCACATTGACCACCACCACCACCATGATCACCACCACCACCATGACCACCACCACCATGACCACCACCATCACATTGACCACCACCACCATGACCACCACCACCACCACCACCACACTGCATGACCAACATGACCTCCATGATCACCACCCTGCATGACCACCATGACCACCACCACCATGTCCACCATGACCACCACCGCCATGACCACCACCACCACATTGACCACCACCACCACATTGACCACAACCTCCGTGACCACCACTACCACCACCATGACCACCACCTCCATGACCACCACCACCACCTCCATGACCACCACCATGACAACCACCACCACATTGACCACCACCACCACCTCCATGACCACCACCATGACCACCATGACCTCTACCAACACCACCATGACCACCACCACCACTATGACCACCATGACCACCACCAACCGCCCTGCATGACCACCATGATCTCCACCACCACCAGGACCACCACCACCGTGACCACCAGCATCACATTGACAACCACCACCACCACCACCACACTGCATGACCACCATAACCTCCACCACCACCATGACCACCATGACCACCACCACCATGACCATCATGACCACCACCACCACCCTGCATAACCACCATGACCACCACCACCATGACCACCGTGACCACAACCACCATGACCACCATGACCACCACCGCCAGTGTCCATCTTTTGTTGTCTGTTCCAATTTGGAAACAGGAAATACTCTTGAATTGGTGATGAGAGGCAGGAACACACCAGCAGGGAGGGAAGGGGGGGGCATCCAAGCCCCAGACGCCATTGTTTAATGAATATTTGGTCTCCGGGACACGGATTCATTTTGTGTGATGTTACCATGGCTGGTCCTGCTTGTGAAGAACCACCCAATTATCAGCTGATCTGGTTTCCAGGGGATCAGAACAATTGTCTCTTGTGATTCCGCCGTTGTTCGGTGGACCAGGAATGTGAATTGGCAAACCCAAACAGGTGGCTTTGAGGGCCTGTGTAATATTGAGCCGGTTTGTTTCTCCCCGCTAATTAAATGTGACAAGCGGTTCAGTGTTTTTGCAATTTCCACTTTACTTGCTGCCGTTGTTTGCTTTGCAAACAAAAAGTGATGTGCGGAAAATGCTGTTATTTTTGCTGCCTTTAAAGGCCTCT
>PIJE02000285.1:188848-208848 GCA_002895965.2 Coryphaenoides rupestris | reverse complement strand
ACACAAAAGGGATGCCTGAAGACACCCTGGAACCCAGCCACCCTCAGATACAGCGGGAGGGCTTTGGTGGTCACACTGGGGAGGTGTGTGGACACTATTTTTATGTGGAGTGTGTGTGGATCTTGTCTTTAGAAAGAAAGATGTGCAACAACTATGCAAGCCAAATGCATGCAAAATCCAGTAGCAGTTGCCATTGGTACACGCCACTAACTTGGCTTTTCAGGGCTCCACTAATACCAAGACATAGGTGAGTGTTGAGTGCTGCGCTCCTTGAGTGTGTGATGACGGCTGGTTTAACCTGTGTACACCGATTAGCCAACGGACATCAGGTGCTCAGCCTCACCCAGCCCCAGACCAGGCGGCCTGACTCAGGCCAGGTGAGGCTGCTTATGCTGCGTTCCATTTACGTCGGAAGTCGGAGCTGGGAATGACGTCACGCCTGAGTTGACCGCGTTCCAGTTACAGTCGGAAAAACGAGACTACAGGATAACTACAGCACCAGAACCAGTTGATAACAACGTATTACCCGGCATTTTGCACATACAAACATCATAGCAACATGTCCACAGATAGACGTTGGACAGTACTGTGTGTACGATTTAATGAGACACAAATGGAACAGTACGAAAGTACGAAAAAACTGTATATTACTACAGTTTTCACGACTGTTGATGCACGGAGCAGCCATCTTGGATTTCGAAGTCGGAGTTGTGAGATTCTTCCGACTTTCCGAATCGGATATCCGACTTCAGGGGGCGTTCCAGTTACAATTTCCGACTGGGAACTCGGAAATTCTAACTTACAAGTACAAATGAATGCGCCATTGAACCAGCCACCAACCACACACACTCCACGAACACCAAAGAAAGGTCATTTATACAACTTGATGACCTGCGTTGAACACTTAATCCCAGAAAACAATTAGCAACAGAGCCTTTTCACAGCAGGAACTACACAGGTGTTTTCAAATCAATCAAATTTTCGAATCAAAAAGAAACATTTTATTGATTATTTTCCATCTTTACTAAACGCATTAGTAAAATCGGCATGAATGATCGTCCATGCATATTTTTAATATACTCTCATGCCAGATGGGGACTCATTGTTATTCATTGTTAAACATGTGTAGCATGCACTAATGTATTCCGTCTCGCCTCGGTCGCGGTTCCCGTGACACAGAGATGTGCCAGGCCTTGCTCCTGGCGGCCATGTTCAACACTATAGGGCCACTTGCAGCCATGCTGTTAAGAATACAAATATAGTGACAAGGCTAATGCTCCTCATTGGTGTGCTATATATATAAAAAATCTAATATACAAAAAAAGAAACATTTTTAGCTCATCGTTTTTTGTTGCCACGGTATTTTTTTTCCCCCTTTGAAATCCGCTGCCGGGTAATGGTTGGGAAGTTTCCGGAAGCCAGCCTTTAAACTGTAAGTAAGAGCTAATGTGCGCTAATGTATCCGTGGTCATCCCCACAGTTCTGTTAATGTAGAACCAATGGCTCTGTTTGTTTGGGCGCTTGGTGTTTCTGCTTTGTTCCGTTATCACTTTTGAAGGAAATTTTTTAATGAATTCTCCTCGCTGAGTGTGTGAATTCCCCTCGCTGTGTGTGTGTCTGAGTGTAAAGTATATGCGTGCGGTGTCTGTGTGTGCATTCATCTTATTACGCGACTAAATTAATGTTGTTGTTTTTGTGACAGAGTGACTAACAGAGTGGGAAAATCCATTTTTAAGCGTCTCTAAACGCAGCGAATGAGATGACGCAGCCAGCGAGCCGGAGACGTGATAAAGCTGCCGGGGGGGGGGGGGGGCCCTATCTGTGATTCATCGGACCGCTGACCTTCCTCTAGAGAGGAAATGATGAACGCCCACACACACACACAACACGCGTTCACACACACACGCCCAGCCACCCCCGTGCCGGAGCCTGGGGTCCAGGGGTCCGGGGCCCACGGCTCTCCCCCAGCCTCACCTTGGGATCGCATTCAATCACTCTGGCAGCCGTGGGTAGAGGAGGGGGGCCGCCATATGGCTGCCCCCCTCACCCCTGGCACCGCACGGAGAAAACAGGACCAGGACTCAACCGGGACCCGATGCTGTGGCACTGCTCCTCTCCCCCCCGCCACACAGAGAGGAGGCAGACAGGCTGGCATATATACACACACACACACACACACACACACACACACACACACACACACACACACACACACACACACACACACTATACACACTTAATAACGTTCAAATATAGATAGAAGTCACACCACACACATAAACACACTCACGACCACAACACACACATAAACATACACCACCACACATAAACACACACACACACACACACACACACCACACACACACACACACAACACACACACACAAACACACAACACAACACACACACACATACACTCACACACACACACACACACACACACACACACACACACACAACAATAACACACACATAATACTCAAATATAATAACACACACACACATACACACACATAAACAAACCACCACACAACACACACATAACTCACTACCACCACAACAACAAAACCAACACCGACCACAAACACCACCATAACATACCTCACACATAAACCACACACACAGCACAGACCACCACCACAAACACCACCACCAACACTAAACAACAGACACACAGAACACACACAACACACCGACACGCACACACACACTACTACCCCCCCCCCCCCCCCCCCCACACACACACACACCACACACACACACACGCACAGAGACACGCATGCTCACAAACACACACACTCACGTAATAACATTTAAATATAGATACAAGTAACACAAACCCACATCCACACACAAATACAAACACAAATACAACACACACACACACACACACACACACACACACACACACACACACACACACACACACACAACCACACAAGTTGCCCCCTGGCCCATAATGGCCTGCATTACTTCAACTAATGGAGGAGATGAGGAACAAATTGGTGCTCTGTTGCCGAAAACTACGTCAGTTGGATTGTGCTTTGTTCACGGTGCTGCTCTTTTGCTGTGTGGGTGTGAGTGTGGGTGTGAGTGTGTGTGTGTGTGTGTGTGTATATACTGCATGTGTGTGTGGTTTGATGGAAAAAAAAAGTTAATAAAGTTTCATGTATCTCGTTTTGGTGTTCTAACCTGCACTGCCCTGTTCTTTATGTATTTATTACATCACCTCGCCGGTATATAAAAAACCCCCAAAAAACAACAAAAAACCAAAAAAATACCACATTGCTTTCACTTGACCTGAAGAACCTCTCTGGCCAATCGCCTGGAGCGCACACCTAACTCTTTTCTCTTCCTCCTTCCCCTCCTCCGTCTTCTATTTCTTCTTCTTATCGTCAAGCGCACGCAAGAGGCCCCTGAGGTCCCACCATGGACAGATGACTATACATCTCTTGTAAAAGCACTCTTGTTTGGCCTGAGAAGTATCTCTCTAAACACTCTGTGCAGCGTGTTGCTGCGGACTCTGCTCCGAGCATAAACTGGGGAATACATTTAATGAAACATCAAAAAAAGAGGAGAAAATCCCAAAGGCGATTACCGTAGCGGCTGTCGTGGCAAGTGGTGCCCTAAGCTTTAGGGATGTTGCTGTCAGCAGGGGCAATATGAAAAAACGTCACCTTTTAATTCATTTTTTAATATCATTTTTAAAATATAGGAATTTGTTGAATTCTTTGAATTTTTACTTTCTGTTTAATGTTCAATCTTACCAAGCACCAATTTCACAGAAGCACATTCCTTGTTTGTAAAAACTAAGGCAATAAAGCTGATGCTGATTCTGATATGCTGTATGTATATATGTCATTTGCGAGGCCCCCTGTCAATAATTCATTGTTGGTCAACACCGAACCGTATGTTTAAACCTTAAATGTGCAGCATTGGACTCTAAATGACAGTTGAATTGTAAAGTGCGGTGGCGGTGAATGCGGAGTGCGGTTTAATAGGTGCAGCCCGTGGACCGTGGACATGTTTGAAATGTGGTGCTTTTTACGGGGCGGGGAAAGGGGCTTTGGCTTTTGACAGAATGATCAGAATTTCTACCATACTCCTCCTCCCCCCGGGCGTCTTGGGTCAGCAGAGATTGAGGGGAGAAAAAAAAGAGACTAAAATGTCGCAAAAAAAATAATCTGTTGTGTTGCTCACATAACAGGACCACCTTGTGAGCAATTAAGCCCTTAGTTTTGCTCGGAAACACCCATTAATTATAGTGGCCTAGTGTGAATGAGCACGCTATTAGCGCCCCTGCCATGTCACATTTTAATGTCGCTATTTAAATGCAAATTCTGCCTTAATGACCCCAATTGAATTACAATGGATAGTTTCAATTTCAATTTCTCGTGCCTTTGATGTGCCTTTCAAGACCTGGGCGTTGGGATGCACGGCTGGAGCGATGCTCGGCGTGCCTGGCTCCATGTTGAACCCACGTACGAGAAATTACTCACATGTTACATAATACATAGTGTGGCATGTACATAGTGTACTGGTGTAATGACCCATTGCCAGTGTGTCTTTATATGAAACCGCCCAAAGCCAAAAAACAAAATGGAGGCAGTGTTGCTCATGATATGTGTCGACTGGAGATGCACGGGTTCACTCATTGGCCCATGTGACCCGACTATAACTTCCTAGGCGCTTGTGGATCAGGTATTTATAATATGCACGTTATCTGAGTTAAAATCGGAGCAAGCAATTAAGAAGCTGATTTTTTTATCTGATTATCTTGTTATTTGTTGTTGTTGTTGTTGGATAGATTGTACATTACATGCATATAGTATTGTCATTTATTTAAGAAAAAGCTGCATATTTTATTATAGCCTAGGTCTACGCCGTTATTTATTGTATTCCTGTATTCATCATTTATGTTCACGTGCAAATGCCTCTTTATTTTGCCGTTGTAATATTTCAACTGGTCTGTGTTTTACTTTCAATAACGTTTTGCCGAAATAAAAAAAGCAGCCTATTATGCTACGAAGTCAAACATTGACGATGCATTTTGCCATTTGGTTCTTTCATTCAAATGCATTACTGATAATAGGCTGCACTCATGGGCATGCTGACAAGATTGGCAAGTTCTCAAATTCTCCAATTAAACAGCTTGAAGTGATGGTTGTCCTCAAATCTCCTTAATATAAAATGGAATTATTAATAACAAAGCAATTGTAGTTTTCAGCAGCACCATTTTATAATGAGGGAAGTGGACACAGGTGTCATTTTTTTCCCGTTTACAAACGGCAGTTCCAGTAGCGATCGGGAGCAGTTACTGCGCCTGTATGCCGATATGTCTGCTGAGAAAATACCTTAACCTCCCCCCAGTGCACCTCCCCACACCCACATCCCAATCTGCCCCCCACACCCACATCCCAATCTGCCCCCCCCCCCCCCCCATCACCGATGACCTGCGGTAATATCAACCATTACGAGCCGCATATAGACACATAGAAGGAGAAGGAGAAGGTAGACTGCTAAATATTGCAGAGTAAGTGAGGGGGGGGGGGGTCACCTCCGTTACTCCTACGGCACGGCGTCGCAGCAGTACAGGCGGCACGCCACGTGTCTGGTGGTTAACCTTGAGCCCGGCACTGGGCCAGCGGCGGTCAGAGTGCGTCGTTGTAATACGACCAATCAGCCGCCTTAACTTTTATGTAAATTGGCCCAGAGCTTATGAATCTTTAAAGAGGTGATGTCAAAGACAAAAAGAGAGAGAGAGAGAGAGAGCGAGAGAGGATGACGAGGGGGTAGGGGCGGGGTCGGGGTGGTGAGGGGTGGTTGTAGCTGAACTGACCGAGGGAGATGAGGTCTAACTTTGATTAGCGACCGCAGGCACGAAGATGCGCGGTAACCTCAGTCTCCCACACAAACAAGCGCGGCTATTAGTTAGCCAAGTAATTAGCCAATTAGCGGCCACACCAAACCTGCCATTTTTTTTAAGCGTCCGTTCATCCTAAAGCGCCGTCGTGGTTGAAGCGAAGCGCGACGAGAGCTAAGATAAGATCCGTTTCCATTGTTTGGTGTGTTGACGGCCTGTGATGTCTTAACACGCTGTTGTGTTTGCTGTTGTTGTTGTTGTTGTTGTTGTTGGTACACAAGTAAAGGAACATGAATAATTGATTGCAGTGCATTCATGGTAGGAAGGAAGGAAGGAGGAAAACAACACAGCCAAATAAAGGCGGCAGACGCGTGCGCACGCCTCTTTCCTCTGCGACACGTGCAGATGAGCAGACACACGCACGCGCACATACAGTGCATACACACACACACACACACACACACACACACACACACACACACACACACACACACACACGTATGTACATATGTTGCTGCAGCGGAGAGATTTCACAATTCAGGTCAACGGGATGCCGCGGGCACACAAAGCGCACTCTTCTTGTCAGTCACGACTTGGTTTTCTTTTGCGTAATAATGCATTAGCCCTTTGCAACGAGACTGCAGCGTTGCTTTGAATGCCCGGGCTCGAGCGTTCGCTAGGAGAGCGGACACAATAGTCTCTTGTTCAGACATCCCCCGTACGCCATATAGGATGTAGGAAGGCCTTGGGAAGCATTGTCAAGGTGGGGGGTGGGACAGCCTAAAAATAGGCCCCTTTCATGTCATCAAAAAAAGCAATTTTGACCATATTTTCACTAAAGCATTTTATTATAATAAGGTGTTAGGAGTGGATAAAAGTGGATCTCTATTGGGATCCTACGCCCATGTGTGTTGTTATGGAAACGAGATGGGAAGTTACATACGATAAGCAGGATACGCTGCAACCTCACATGAGTGATCACCATCAATAACCATCAAAAGCACAGTAGTGTGTCCAGATATGAATGGGGAATGGATGGCGAGATTTCAATATGAGCCGTGAAATGGTGCTTTAAATGAATTTATATTGGATTACTGTCAATCCAAAACTCACTAAAATGTGTTGAGCATATGGGGATGGACTGAAATTCTGGGCTTGAAGCTCACTCCCCAATTCACTGAATTCAGACGGCTTGCATCTTAAAATGAGACGCCAAGTTTCTTGCAGTTGCAGTACGTGCGAGTGCCAGTAAGACATTTCCTTGTTTGGATAACATGGATGATTAGGTCCAACATTATGATGAAAATAACCCTCTGCTCAAGATAGAGTTTGTCCAAGATCAGTTAAATGGCAGGTCCAGTGGGTGATAGAGCCATTCACATTTAGATGTTTTCCTATATTGTATATGGGAGTCTCAAATTGGAAATGCTTTTTGCATGAATCACATAGCATTTGAGGCTGTATAACACACACACACACACACACATGCACATACACACACATACATATTATATGTACTACATACACTCTGTATACATGCATATAAATATATGTATAATATAATAATATCATAAATATACGTATATCAGAATATATCATTGTGTATACATAAACATATACACATACGCTTTTATATGGTACGTATAATATGGGTTTACATATTGTGTAGATGTAGTGATAAGCAGTCGGATATTAGTCTGTGTATTTTAAGCGTATCTTTTTAAAGACGAAAATATCCATTGGTCGACCGCTGCATTAATGAGGACCTCCCTGGATTGCTTTGGGTTTATTTTATGAGCGCTATAATGGGAAGAAAACAAGCAAAGCAGCCTCGCTCCCATCAGGGTGGCTCAGAGCCTTTTCTTAATCACGGCCTCCGATATTTGTTTGGACGCTATGGGAGAAAATAACCGTTTTCATCGCTTATTGTTTGTCCGGCTCTCTCCCCCCCCCCCGCCTGACTTCCTCCAACATGGCTCCCACATCACGTCGTGTGTCACATGTTCATGTCCGTGTGTGTGTGTGTGTGTGTGTTTTGTTTGGTCTGGACCTGCAGGTGAAAGGGTGTTTTTTTCCCTTTTTTCTTTCTTGTTCTCCTTCTTCTTCGGCGTCTTAGTAAAAAAATTCTGAAAACACCAACACCGCAGTAAAAGCCCCCATCAAACCGCATGAGCTCTGCTACAGTCTGAGTGTTTAACCGAGTGTTTAGGGCTCCCGCGAGGGGCCCCACGTTGTAAAGGCCAAATGCAGACGAGAGTGGCAAAACTCTCCTCGACAACGACCAGGGAGAGTGCGGTTCACATTTAGAGGCCATTCCCCTTCTCTCTCCCTCACCCCCCACCCCCCCTCTCCCCCATCTCCCCCATCTCCTCCTCCTCACCCCCATCTCCTCCTCCTCACCCCGCCACCCCTCTTGTGTGTCTCGCTGTCTTATTCTGGGTTTTTGTAATTGGGGCATGATTGGATTAGAAGAGGAAATGATGGGGTGGTTGAGGGGAGGGGAGTGAAGGGGGGGGGGGGGGGGGGGGGGTGGGTGTTGTGCTAGTGAGCTATAATCCACTATTAGACCTATTGTCTCGCACTGCTGCCATGGCTGCACAACACTCTGGCTGCTCTGTTACTCACAGCGCTGCCGCGTCTGCTGCTGGTTACCCCGGTAACCCCTGGCAACAACGGTCCCCGTTCTGTCATCCGTCCGTCCATCCATCCACCGATCTGTCTGGCCACCCATTCAGAGATCGGTCCTCTCTACTGCTCTGGAAGTTTTAGTCATGTTTTTATTGTGTTTTATGTCTTTCACTTTTTTTTCTTTCTTTTTTTTCTTGAATGTATAATCTAATTTGATGAGTGAATTAACGATGTATTCAAGATTACAGGAGGATTAAAGTAGTATTTAATATGAGCCAGTCTTCCACTGTGGATTTACTTGGTCTCAGAAGCTTTCCTATACAAGTTATTAATTTATATTATGCTCCATTTGTCTGTATTTCTGTCTTTCATTCATCAAGCAACCGTTCAGTCGATGGCATCACAAGCTTTCATAATCCAACTAATAATACTCCTTGATAATCCAAGGAGTCTATGTCTGTCTGTCTGTCTGTCTGTCTGACTGACTGACCTTGAATTTTCCAGACAACCATCGAGAAATCGATGGACTTCACACTTGGCTGGTGTATTGCTGAGGACCCAAGGAAGTACAGTGTCAAGTGTGAAGTTATTTGGGTGAACGTTTCTCGAGAAAGCTGCAAGTAGCACCACCGGAGGCCAAGCGATCAAAGGCAGGCAGGAGCCCGCTTCAAACAGGCACGTTTTGTACTGGCTCTGCACTAATGTTTTACAATTCCTAACAGTGCAGTGTGCCTTGGCATCAATGTTACCTTTGAGATCACCCACGGTTGCAGGGAGGAGGCTCACCTATTATTGTACCACAATGCGCTACTTTGAATTATTTTCCCAGAACGCACCCTTGGGGGCAGGTAAGATGAATGTTGCTTGTTAATATGCAGATAGAAAAATGAAAACTTTGGCCTAAATGTTGAATGAGAAATGGGGACAAGGAAATGTGTTTACAGTTGCACAATTACGTTAATCATTGAGTTAGAGTAGCCCTCCGAGGGGAAAAAATGTAATTAAAATGACGACATCTGTGTGACGTATGTTGAAAATCGGTCACCACTGAGTCCTTAAAAGACAAAGTCAACTTGTGTTTTTTGAACATGCCTTTATGAGTAACCTTTCATTAGCTACCTATGGCATATCACAGTGGAAATCCAGTGTGGACATTGGGTGGACGTCCACCACTGTTTGACTCCCCGCCTGTCTATCCCGCTGAAGTCAACGCTGAAGTCAACTCTAAAGGTGCATACACTTGAGACGCAGCACCGTGTTCCTCGCATCTGTCACGGTGACGGTGTGGCGAGGACACAAATGCAGGATAGCCAGGCAGGTGATGATGATTAAACCCCAAAACAGTGTATTTAATAAATAACCACGGGTACAGGTAACATGGATAAACCAAGACAAGAGCTCTTCAAACGACAACTGACACTGAACAGAACACATATCAGAATCAATTGACTGACTGACTGGGGAACAAGACTTATATAAAGACAAGGAACACTATAGACATAGAAATACAAAACTAGAATGAAACAAACCCAAATACCCTGTCACAACCATGACAGGGGGGTTCCCACAAGGTTCCCACAAGGTCCATGAGGAAGGGGAACTTGAGCACAGGGGATTGAAACAGGAGGTCGGACGGACAAGCAAGCAGGGAAATGGGCTGAACCCCCCCGGAGCATTCTTCCACCGCCGGGACACGAGAGGGAAGATTTAAGAGCACAGGTCAGACAGGAGAAGCAGGGCTCATCAGACAAAGGTGCCGTCCGCTAGGTCCAGTATGGTCGGCTCTTTCTGTCACGGTGATGGGTGGTGAGGACCCAAACGCAGGACCGCCAGGCAGGTGAGGATGATTAAACCCAGGAGAACAGTGTATTTAATACAGGTACAGGTAACATGGATAAACTAGGACAAAAGCTCTTCAAACTAAGACTGACAGTGAAGAGAACACGTAACAGAAACAATGAACCGACAAGGACTGACTGGGGAACAAGACTTATATGGAGACATGAGGGGGGATTATAGATGAGCCACAGCTGGGGGCAGACAGGACACATGGCAAACAGAACAAGACGAGAAAGACAATAGACAATAGAAATACAAAACAACACCAAAACAAACTCAAAAAGTTTCACGCTCTCCACTCTTCTAGTGGAGTCATCGCCTACCAGTACAAGAACCCCGGCTTACCATCCACTCATCGCCAGATTGTTGTTTATACAATACTGCCCAGTCAGTATCGCTTCACGATTATTATTACAAGTTCCTGTATACCTGTGATTAACCCCACTCTCCCCTGTCCAGATCCTGTCTCCGTTCCCTGAACCCCCCAGTCTGTCGACCTGCTACCTCCTGCCTGCCCGTCTCTCCTCCTGGTCCCTGGTCCCCCTATTGTTCTCGTTCTCAGTGTTCACAGTGTTTCAACTGTCCTTCCCGCAGAAGGGGGAGGAGTTATATAGCTTGGTTGTCATCTACCTACGTCTCCGTGACTCTGTGTCTGCACTTGGGTCCTGTAAACACGATCGTGTCAAAAGGTCACAACCATGACAGCGTTGCTAGGTTGGGGGCGTCGTGTTCTCCAGCATGGCAAGTTTAAAAGACCCACAAAACCCCCCAAAGCTTAAAGCATTCTGTTTGTTTGGACTGTACTGCAATCTATTGTTTGGTGCATTGCATCATGTGGCCCGCAGGGTCAAAGTTGATATGGTTTAAACTTTTTCTCTGCAGCGACGCGGCGTGAGGTCGAGTGTCGCCCCCCTTCCCCCTCCCTCCAGAAATGGCTGTGTCGCTTTCCCCTTAGGAATACAAAGGAGGGGGTTGTGACGAACGCGGTGCCGTGTCTCACGTGATCGCACCTTAACACCATGTGGCTCAGTGACAACGATGAAGATGATGAGGAGACTACCAACACCAAGACAAGGAGGGTGGGTGGGGTGCGCATAATGTGGAGGGATTCATAAACTCCTACTACATGCCACCTGAGGGGCTATTCTGGACACTGGACACAGGTAGATGTTGTACCAACCAGTTTATAGGCCAGATGTTACAGTCAGAGCAGGTGGTAAACGTTGACATGCCAGAGCTCTCTCCCTGGGTGTGTGTGTGGTGACGGCTGGTTTAACCTGTGTGTCTTGATCACCCAATGCTCCCACAGTATGTGCAGCCTCACCCAGCCCACCCAGAGTCTAATCAGCCTGACTCGGCTCAGGTGAGGCTGCTGCCGTCAGCCACACACACGACACATCATCTTAAAAACCTATTTCTAATCAATAACTTTCAGGTGCTTCTTAAAGTGACGGCACTGCAACATTGGGGCTAGAATGTAGCATGGTTGACCCAACTGCTCCTCGACGGAAAATAACCGTCAACTTCAAAACCCGGCACCGTCGGATCACTGAGTGGAAAAGATCCAGGAAAAAATCATGACACGAAGAAGACAAGCAGACAAGAAATGAGAAACTATCTGAAGAGGACAAAAACACATCCGTCTGTTCTGACAAACTACTGGCTCCCCCCGTATTAGCGGGACAGGAGTCTGATTGATCTTACAGAAGAAACAGCGTACAAAAAAAAATAACTCGGCAACTGGCATATGCTGGAAACTTATTTTAAGAAAATCTGCAGAAAAGGAAGAAGAAGAGAGGCTCGCAACTTAATTGAACGCAATTATATTCTCAAGCAAAACAGAATCGTAGGTCGGAATTATTTTTTATGTTTTCGCATTGTTGACGTTGACATTCTTGACTTTACCAAAAACCTATTGACGCCAAGGAAATTACTTCACCTCCATCTTTTTTTGCTCGCCTCTTCAGTTGAATTGGAGTTCAGCACAAAATGAGACGTCTGGTAATTTGGACGCTGCGCCCCTTTCAGGAAGAGGGAAGCTCATTTGTATGAAAATGAATTACCGTGCAGATTGTTTGGTCTTAACGCAGTCCTGTGGGAATGGATATAACCTGAACAAATGCAGTCATGCATGAGCTAACTCAATCAGAAGTAGGCCTAATGAAGGAATTCCCAATGTGATATATGTATTCTTATACTGGGGATATACTGGGTTTCTAAAATGGAGCGTAAAACACATACCTACCTGACATTGGATTAAATTGCGTTGTTTCCCCGCCTATTTTCCTCCTACACAAGATGTAAAGTTTAGCAGTGCGGTATCTTTGTGTGATTAATGTGCAGTTTTATGTCGACAAGGTCCCAAAATGGCTAACACTGCATGTAGAATTTATTTGGTCGGGCGAAAATATCGCGCGGCATCGCAACTCGTACGTCTGTTCAACATAAAACCTGCCGCATACGATCCTTCCTGTGTGTTCTGGTTTTTTATTAGGATTCTATTTCGGGACGACCGCAGGGCACGACTGTTAAATTGTACCCTCGCCTGGCGAAGAGAACAGGCAGCCATGAGGTAGTTGATAGTTGAAAATGGGGGGAAATTAGGGTTGAACGATCCATTTATTGAGACTGTTTTGGCTCCACAACAGTTAAGATAAAACTAATGAATCCTAATGCGGTCTGGAGTTACTCCTCAGTGGTTTGGTGCAGCAGCAGCACGTCGCTCGCGGGGATTTTTCAATGTCCCCGCGACATCGTGGTGCGGGTTACTTTTTCTTTTTCTTTTCCTTATTTTTAAAATCTCTAGATGCTTCATCGTTTAAAAAAACAACATGCATTATTTCAAAAAGACTTTGTTTTTCTTTATTGAAGGACGTCGGGGGGAAATGATGCTATATTTTAATTTGAAATTGGGTTTGATAATGAACAGCGCGGGATAATTCCTGCTGGGTTTGTGTTAAAGTAGCAAGCTAATGTCTTTCTGTCTTGTTGTCCCCCGGGTTCAAAATGTGTGACCGTTCCTAAGATAAATTGGCAACAACATGACAATGTCAAACTCCTCTATAAAACTCCTCCTGATGTCTTGAGGGGATCTGATAAATACACATGCTTTCCCTGAACGTACACAAACAGTAGATTCCCCTTCTGAGACAAGTTTAATGTAAATTATTCACAGATTAATTCTGCATTAGCCTAATAACTGCTCGAGGTTCTCTGCCTATGAATTTCTGAGTTACTGTTGGAGATGAAAAGTTGTTTTAGCTTCGGCCTACTCATGGGTATTACAGTCCAATCTCTTAAAAGTGCTGCAACTTTCTTGTTCGACCCTACACACACACACACACACACACACACACACACACACACACACACACACACACACACACACACACACACACACACACACACACACACACACACACACACACACACACACACACACACATACACCTTTCAAATCAAATTATTTGATTGAATTGTACAAGATTTGAATGCTGGTTTTATGTGAGTGGGAGGTCAAAGTATAAGCCTGGAGGGAGGGATGATGAAAAGTCATCACAACATGCACTGAATTGGTTAAGTGGATAGCCTATTTGAATTTATTTGATCGTTTTTTTGATGATGAAATATTTACGTGAATCGCTGTGGAAATGTTACCAAGGATACAAGGCAGACTCCTTGTAGCTAGTACAGTAGGCTACGCATCACAGAGCTTCTCAGATAGCCAACAGTGGTAGGGCCAGTAGCTTGTACTGTAACGGTTGTGTTATATAAAGGGTTGGTTATATGGTAACATGGTATGTTGTTTATTTTTTTATTGTGATTCTCGTGGCTAAAATTGTTCACCTAATTGAAGAGAGACCAAGAGACAAATAATATATATATAGTGCATTGGAAACCAGTTGTGTAGTCAAGAAGCTTCTCCTGGCATCCATTCGGAGGTCTGTTTTAAGTCACATAAAAGGATCTGTGGAACAATGTTGTCTTAGATATTGCAAATCATCTTCACAAAGTGTCACGCGTCAGGCTTTTGTGAGCGGCGGGCACTAGGACCTGGCAGGCATACCCAGAAGGTATAAAGAGGGGTGGGGCAGTCATGGATGATCAATTTCCTCATAGAGTAGGAGGTGTTGACTGAGGTTGTTCGCAAACAAAAGTTTGGACAAAAGAACTGAAACGTATTCTGAGGTAATCCTGTCCAAACAAGCCTAACAAGCGGTGTATTGTGTACAGTGGTGATTTCTTTGGTGAAATATCTTGGCAACAGCACGAAGCCAACAAGACACGACGGTACACAATGTTTATTTTAGTTTATTTCACAAGGTGCTGTTCTAGTAAACCACTGTCTCTTCACTGTCTTTATATATTTGTTACATTTGGGTTTTGACCACCGACTACTCTAGTAAGGGGGTTGCACACCTAGTACTCCTGAAACTACCACACATATTCCCTTGAGGGATTCTTTATTTCAATAGTTTTATAGCTATGCTTGTTATTATTATTACTATTATTATTAATGTTATTATTGTTATTATTATTAGTAGTAGTAGTGGTAGTCATAAATGTACTGTGCATTACTTTCATCTTTGGTGTTTTGTGTGTCTTTAGGGGAATACTGTGGCTGTATTGGTGCAGCTGTGCTCTAACCCCTGAACCAAGTGTAAGACTACATTTGGAAAAAGTATAAAAGTCAACTTTATTCACTTTAAATTTGATGTGTAAGCCCCTGTTCTGTTCATTGAGTTGTAGCGTGTAGCCCTGTTGCCCTGAAGCTGCCTAATGGTAACCTGTTGAGTACACATGAGAAAGTCCTTCATACAGATTGTTACGTACGGTGTTTGTATGTTGTATGGATGTCTTGTTATGGGCCCTTTTTCTTGTCTTTTGGTTCTTCTGTTCTCATTCTTCTACTCTCCTAATCTCAAATGTGTGCACCTTGGCTCCTGTCAATCATCACCACTTGTTCCATATCAGCTATCAACCAGTCCCACCCTATAAATAGTCCCCTTTGTCTTCAGTTTAGGGAGAGATTCTCAAGTTCAGTTAGACGGCGGTGGCAGAGCGCTGTCTCAAGTTTAGTGTTTTGTTAGTTATGTAAAGCTTTTGTGTTTGGTATTTTGTTAGCTATGTACCTTTTGTTAAAGTCTTCCTTTAGTTCTTTCTTTTGTGATCATTACGGTTCTTTGGCACCGTTGGGCATTGTGGATGCATTAGCCTTGTGGGCCAGTAACTTTCCACTCTGCAATTTTGCTTCACTCTGCTCTGTTAGCCCTGATGCGCTCACTGTTACTCAGCCGTGGATAACAACTGTCCTTGCTTCACAGACAGTGAGTCTGGCAGTCTCTGTTACATCTCCATATAAGACCATAATGACAATAACTTCTGAGTTACTTTCTCCCGTCGCAGAGGCGTGACTAGCACGTGCAAAACTGTATTCTCTATCTATCCTAATAGATTCCGGGTGATTCTGCCTTGTCACATTGATTCCCAGAACATTTGATGACCGCTCGAAACCGCGCAAACCAGGCACACAGGGACAAGAGGATAAGTAAGATACCCTGAGGTCTACATATTTTCCTCACGCAGGTTTACCTGCTGTTAGAAACACTAGGATTAGAGTGAGCACCACCCGCTGTGCTTTTGCACCTGTCAAGGGGGGCGGGGTTATTATTTCAAATGATGTCTTTTTGTTTTGGTGCCGCTGTTTAGCTTCTCTTTCTCCCTGCGTTGCTTCTTGTAAATAAATATTCATTCTTTTTGCATATCGGTTTCAGTGTCTTGTGTGGTTGCACGCTCTCATAGGATACCCGTCGCCTTATGTTGCACCCTGCTACTCCGAGCCACCACACAGATCTACACTTAGTTTGGTCACACTTTGATGCTCATGTTGGAGTTTGATCCATCCCTCATGTGTGTGTGTGTGTGTGTGTGTGTATTCACATTAAATGTCACGACTATCGATACTAATAGAAAAAACAGCAGCAAATGTATTTCAGTACTTATTTATTTATTATGCTACAGCAGGGTGCCAGCATCGCTGAAGCATATTAAGTGGCGCCTATATGGTACTTCTTTAATGAGCGACTATGTAGCGGTGTCTTAGCACCTTCTCTGACCCCTCTATTCCTAATTAGCCGTGAAATGTATGTCCGCAGAATGAGGACGGATACAAACTTTACGCCGCAATCTGCATGTATGGAAAATGTACATTTGTGTCAACGCACACGCTCACCGCGCTATATGTTGAATGTTCTTCCACGGGGCATATTTTATACAAACATATTTACAGTGTGTACACGTACAGTACATTGTGGCTTGGCTGGCTGACTGACAGTCAGGATGTTGCCGCGGTCCTCTGGGAAATGTAGGCCTGACACATTCATGTGTACGAGAGGGGTTTACACTGGCACTGAACACTGATGAGATGGGCTCCAGGCTCCCATGAATTATGCTCTTTGTGTCAGCTGCCTGCAACATAACGGGGGCACTTGGCGAGGGTTGCGCCGAGGTTCAAAGGGTCAAAAGGTAAACCCAAGTGTCGCTAACTTTGAATTAATACCTCGTTGCTCATCTTAGCTGATGTACACCTCACACATTATGCAGCCTGACTGAACGACCGATTATTAAGACATCCACCGCCCGCCCCCACAAACCTCAGTGATTGCAAACGGATTCACGTGGCTACAGCGATTCATGGCTTCTTTTCCTTCTCGTCTTCTGTGCGATAAGCTGCGGTGCGTGTGGGGACCATTAGCATGTAACAACAGAGGAGCACTGTTGGTTTCCATCTTCCCAGACTATCCGTCATTGGCGGCTTGTGATGGAAGGCGAGCGGCGCGTGATGCATTTGTTCCCTCCCGTCGCTCTGGGGAACAGTCGTGTACGTGCAGCGGAGCAGCGACATGGAGGATTATCGCTATCTCCCCTGAATCACACCGAGTGAGACACTGTAATGGATGCACCTGCGATGAGCGGGAGTGGCGACTTCCAGCTGCTCTCTCTTGGTCGGATCGCTCAAAGTCCGGTTGAGTTTTTATTTGTTTTTTAGATCACAGGACTATGTACTTTGACTTTGTTGTGAATGATTTAGTTGAAAAGAAGTGTGATGATGAAGCATATGCATGTGTAGGGATAATGGGTGGTGTGTGTGTGTGTGTGTGTGTGTGTGTGTGTGTGTGTGGGGGGGGGGGGGGGGGGGGGGACACTACAACGGCGTACCATGTCGATGGTCCGTGAATATTCCACCGAGTTTCTCATCCTTCGGTTTTTCTTTATTCATGGGCCAGCCGAGTGTCGTTTTTTCATTTGGTGTGCCCTGCAATGTTTGTGTCACTTTTCTTCTCTTAAGACATTATTGAAGCAGATGGCAGAACTTAAAGAGCATTAGAAAAAAAAAACCTTGAAATAAATTCCATTCTGCTTTCTGGCCCATGGAGAGGAGAGAGGAGAGAGAGAGGAGAGCAGGAGAGTGAGAGGAGAGAGAGAGGAGAGAGGAGAGAGGAGAGAGAGAGAGAGAGAGAGAGGAGAGAGAGGAGAGAGAGGGAGGAGAGAGAGAGGAGAGTGAGAGGAGAGAGAGAGAGGAGCGCAGACTTGCCGTTCAGCGTTCAACCCAACAGCATTGTTGATATGACGGGGATACTACGGCCAGGTGCACAATGCAATCTGTGTGCTTTGCATAGAAACATATGCATACAGTATGTATTTATACAAACTATACTCATCCCTCGATGCACGATGGACTGGGCGTGTCGTGATGGTGGGGTTGGATTAAGGATTGCACAGTGGGCGGAATCTCATCATGCTATATAGGTTGAGAAACCCAATAGATGGGAAAAATAACTGTTCAGGAGCATCATGGCGTGCGTGTGTGTGTGTGTGTGTGTGTGTGTGTGTGTGTGTGTGTGTGTGTGTGTCAGAAAAAAAGCCCATCGTTCCAATTGTGCACATATCGTAGTAGGCCTTCAACCGCCTTCAACACCACACCCACCAACACACACCACACACACACACAACACACACACACACAACCACACACACACACACACACACACACACACACACACACACACACACACACACACACACACACACACAACACACACACACACACACATACAGTCACATGAGAAATCCACTTAACATGGAAATTGTATTTCATTCATTTCATCACTAAACCCGTCAAAGGGATTTGTACGCAAGTAATAAACAATTTAAAAAAAAAGGCAATTCTGTAACACATATATTTCAGAACAGTCAGCCATAAAATGAACTACAGTACTGTATATGATAAAAAGCCATTGATTGACTGATCAGCAATGAGTATATATTTTTTTCATATTCATAATATTTTTAGATCACTCATTTCATTTCCTCACTGTTGACATTCAAGGACTGATTGACGTCTTAAATGTTGTTTCTTAGCGACTGCCTTAGTGCATATCTGCCGCAGAAGTGCTGAGAAAGTCACTCTTGCCTGACTGCTACATGCCTTCTTCTTCCCTGGACAGCCCCTGCCGAGGGTTCTACCCGAGAAGCGCCCGCCTTATACTCCTGTGGTTCTCTCCGGTGGACCGGTGTGTGAAATATGGACACCGGGGCCGCGCTTCGACTGAGCGGCCAGTCAATTGACCTCCATAGCCACTTAAGAAACCAGAGCGTGTAATATTTCATCCGATCGAATTTGCATTAAAGTCCACTTTGCAGTTACCGCCTCTTCATTTATTCGAGGTCTAACCACCGAACTGGTTGCGGACGTTGTCTCCTTGTCTGGTGGCCCGGGACTTCACTGGATCTCGCAGTAAGGGTTTTTTAATGGGCTGCCGTGACCTCACGATGTGTCCTCATCACATACGTCCACACGTATTGCTATAACATCGTGACACCAATGATCCACTCAAGCTAATCAACTCATATGTGGCATGAATATGCAGCCCTGACTGTAGTTAGACTTTATTTTAAACAGGACTATTGCGACAAAATTTCACATGAAGCAAGAATAGCTTGCTTTTCAGCAGAAGACCCAAGATAAACGACTAGCTTCATAGTGACTATTGTTTACCAGGCCTTAACAACGGCTTATAAATAATATCAAATTTACACCATATTATAATCACGTTTCAATTGGGACCTCCACTGTATTACATTGTGCTTTGCCCGCGAATGTCAGAAATAGGAAAAAATAAGGAAAAATCCGGAAGATGGGAGGCATATAATTGGGATATTATAGAGATGGGGGGTTGCTCCAGAAGACGGTTTATTGAACATTCATAGTCAATGGAATGAGATGAGAGACTTAAAGGCAAAAGAAAATGTATCTTTGATGGCTGTGTGTGCCTCTCTGGCGAGATCCCCACTTAGTCCAGTGTAGCAGAGAGGAATCGTGCCGTAAATTATATGCAGAGTTTAGCCTCGCGTATGGGACATCTAAGATGCCATTGGCTGTAGGAAATCCAATTTTGGTTTTGGAGTAAAACTACATTAATTGTATCATTACCATTAATTGACCTCTTGGAGACCTGTTACTGGAACACTGTGGAAAGGGCCTGTGTATCCCGACACAGAGCAGCATTAAGAGATGGTGTAACACAAGCTAACGCAGGGAGAGGAAGAGAAAAGAGAGAAAAAAAACATAACGAAAAAGCTATTAAACCCCCTCCCCCGCCCGTGTCTC
>PIJE02000285.1:171914-188503 GCA_002895965.2 Coryphaenoides rupestris | reverse complement strand
CCTTTCTAACCCAAACATCTCAAAATGTGACTGTTATGAGGTTGTGTCCTCATAAAAGCGTCTTCAAAACAATATGAAAACAGGCCCTTGCTGAGACATCCTCTCAGCTCGACATCACAAATAAATTGGAAGTCGACAATAAATGTTTTTATGCACATTTCCACCACCCCTCGTTGAGATTGTGGTCCAGCGAACCCTCCGCAATAATGATTTTAAAATGCAATGTTCTAGGGACGGCAGGGTGCATAACATTTACCTGCGTTCAGTTCAAGGGTACACACGCTTCAGAAGTTTTGCCACCCAGTGAGTGCAGTGACTTCTTCATTCAGTTCAAGCTAATTATCTTTCTGCATCCGAATAGCCCATTACACATTTCTCTTTACATAACAGTGCACTAAGTAAAGTGCAAATCTCATGGCAAATTGAACAATTACCCCTTTAATGTTCAGCAAGCCGAGTTAAGTAACTTGATGCGTGCGACTATAATTGTAGACAAAATGTCAATGCAACGAAACACTGAATTGTAGTTGAAGTCGTACATTTACATTTACATGGGAGCTGGGCGGGAGCTCATCCCACCACTGCGGTGCCGGAAGAGTTGGGACTTGGAAGAGTGGTGTTTGGCTGTTTTTAATGAAGGTGGTACCAGTCATCTAGCCGACGTTGTTGAGCGGAGGGCTTGGGCTGGGGCGTAGGGTCTGACTTGTGTTTGGAGTTAGGTAGGGGGAGTTCCACGAAGGTCAGTACCAGTGTCTTGAATCTAATGCGAGTGATTACCGGGAGCCAGGGGAGGTCACAGAAGAGGAGGGTTACATGAGAGAATTTTGGTAAGTTGAACACAAGACGCGCTGCTGCGTTCTGGATGCATCATAAGGGTTTGATTGCGGAGGCGGTGAGTCCAGCCAGGAGAGAGTTGCAGTAGTCGAGACAAGTGATAACGAGCGATTGGACCAGCATCTGAGCTGCTTCACATGAAGCAGCTCTGAGCTGCTTCACATGAGGAAGGGCTGGATCTTGTGGATGTTGTAGAGAGCAATTCTACAAGATCGGGCCACAGAGGTAATTTTGGCGTTGCAGGACAGCTGGTAATCCAATACCACGCCAAGGTTCCTTGCAGTGGGAGCAGGGGAGACTTCGATGTCCTCAATGGTGACAAGTAGATCCATCTGAGGGCAGTCTTTCCCCGTCATGAAGAGAAGCTCAGTCTTAAGCTTCAGGTGGTTGGCGGTCGTCCATCTGCTGATGTCAGCCAGGCATTTTGAGATGCGTGTTGCGATTTGGGTGTCAGAGGGGGCGAAGGAAAGAAACAGCTGGGTGTCGTCTGCATAGCAGTGATAGGAGAAGCTGTGGGATGTGATTACAGGGCCAAGAGATCTAGTGTATAAGGAGGACAGAAGGGGTACCAGTACTGAGCCTTGGGGGACTCCGGTGTCATGGGTGCAGGGTCTGGAAAAGGAGCCATTCCATGTGACCTGATAGGTGAAATCTGTCAGGTAGTGAACCCAGTATAACGCAGTTCCAGCAATGTCAAGCTCTGCCAGGGTGGAGATAAGAATCTGGTGGTTCACTGTGTGGAACGCGGCAGAAAAGTCAAATAGGATGAGCACAAATGAGAAGGACAAGTCTCTGGCATCACGGAGGGACTCGGTTACGCGAGCAGGGCCGTCTCCGTGGAGTGCACGGCCTTGAAGCCTGACTGATGAGGGTCTAGAACAGGGGTGGGCAATTATTTTTGGCTCAAGGGCCACTTTTGGTTTTAAAGTTGTCCAGACGGGCCGGGCCATTAGTGGACGAGGATCACAGCGTCTAGCACCGAGCAGATTCCGAGCGCTGATGGCGGGAAAAAAATTATACAGTGGATAAGGCGCGGGCGAAATATAATCGGGCCCAAACTTGGCCCGCGGGCCCCAAATTGGGCAGCCCTGGTCTAGAAGGTTGTTTTGAGAGAGATAGGACAATAGTTGGGTAGGTTTTGGAGAGGAATGATAGGAGAGGTGTTGATTAGGCTGGTGGAGGAAGGGAAGGATGTCACCCGAAATGTCTTGGAGAGGGACGTTGGGGATTGGGTCACAGGATGGTGGCGTGGTTGGATGTCACAAGCCTGTTGACTTCTTCAGAGGAGAGGGGGGCGAAGTAGATAAGGCTGACAGGGGTGGGTGAAGGGGGAGGGAGGATAGCAGCAGGGGTGAAAAAGGAGTTAATGTCCTTCACCTTCTTTGTAAATTCGGTGACAAAGTCATCAGCTGTGAGGGAGAAGGGGAGAGGAGGGGAGGGAGGGTTGAGGAGGGAAGAGAATATGGAGAAAAGATTCCTGGGGTTGGTCTTTGTAAGGTAGGAGGCAGATTTGGCTGCTGACACAGTAGAGTTGAAATCTGAAAGGAGGTGGAGGTAGTGAGAGAGATTCTGATGTCTCCATTTTCTCTCAGGTGCCCACAGCTCTGTTCTACGAGCCCGCATATCTTCGGACAGCCAGGGAGGTGGAGGAGAGGATCGTGCTGGTCTGGAGGTGAGTGGACAGAGTGAGTCGAAGGAGGAGGAGAGAGGATGTCAGAGTGGAGGAGGCTTCCTCTACTGACAGGAGGGAGAATCATTGGGGGCGTGGGGGTGGTGGAGAGAGTAGAAGGAGAGAGAGTTTTCAGATTTCTGCAGGAGGTGACAATGTGGGGAGTAGTGGGGAGTGATGTGGGAGATTTTAGGGGGAGGGAGAAAGCGACAAAATGGTGGTCAGACATAGGGAGTGGGGTAACAGAGAGTGCCAAAGTGGCACAAGGTCAAGTTGGTTCCCGGCTCTGTGGGTGGAGGGAGAAGGGGTCGAATGTGGCAAAAAAGTTCATGAATTCAGGTGAATGTAACTTCTCTGGCTGGATGTTGAAGTCACCCAGAATGACGAACAGCTGAGGAGGGCATCCATCTCGTCGACAAAGTCGCCAACAGGGCCTGGTGGTCGGTAGATCATGGCAATGTTGAGCTTGATTGGAAGGGTAACAGACACAGCGTGGAGTTCAAGTGCAGATCTGGTCAGGTTTTCCAGGGGAAGGACCTGGTATGACCACTTTGGAGAGACGAGGAGTCCCGTTCCCCCACCTCGCCCATAGAGTCATTGTTCCAACATGCAGCAAAAGACAGAGAGGCTGCCTGAGATTTTGATTGATTTAGCATGAAACATGATCATTGCTGTGGATTGTCACATATTAACCGTAGTTGTAGCTCAGTAGGGAATGTGTAAGGAATAAAGATGATGACACTCGTTCTCCCTGAATGCGAATTTCACATTTGCGTGGCTATGTATCACATAACAGGAATGATTTTCCATATATACCAATACTTTTTTCTCCATACATCACACACGGTGTTACTGCCGCCACCCACCCCCCCCCCCCCCCCCCCCCCCCCCCCCACCCGCTTAATCTCTGCGTTTGCTCCGTGATCCACATCTGACCACAACACGATGGCATTTCGGTACAAATGAAGATGAGATTTGGTGCCAAGGCAGCTTGTGGGGGGGGGGGGGGGCAGAGAAAGGGGGAGGAAAGTCGATAACATTTATTTCTCCAAAACCATTATGGTTTTGGTGCTCCCTGTAGGCTGGGAGCCCCGTGGTTTGAGAAAATGGAAGGTGCGGCATCGTGGTATCGAGTGATCTGATCAATTCTGAAGCAGAACCAGACTGTGGAGAATGATTTCTTTCTTTTCTTTCTCCCCCCCGCCCCCCCCAGCCTCCACTGTACACCACCATGTGAGAGACATGACCAGACAATAGTTGTACAATTTTCCTAGAGTGATCCAGAGTTGTTTTCGAGCATAATTTGGTCTCTCTCCCTCGTCTATTTCGGACTGAAAAAGGATTTTCAAGTGGTGGGCGGATGGGCAGGCCGTGCCACGCGGTGCAAGCTACTTGACACGCTGCGACTGTTTGTATGGAAGTAATCAACGACGCTTTATCTTCAGGATCATCATTACTACCAGACAATAGCCCCAGATGAACGATCCATTGGGGTGCGTGTGTTTGTGTGTGTGTGTGTGTGTGTGGATCACGCCGTTCCTGTGACAAATTTGGTTGAGGCTCTATCTGCTGTAAACTGTGGATGGTGTTGGTTTCAGAGCTGCAATGCGCTAATGAAGCAGACCCTTCAGCCTTTCGATATGAGCTTCGTTCCGACCCCTGCCACACGTCACCTCGGTGGACTTTGCCGGGCTCCTGTCGGACACACAGGAAACAGATAGATGTTGAACATCCGTGTAGGGGAGAGTTGGCAAGATGTTACAGCTGGAGCAGGTGGTAAACTCTCCTTGAGTGTGTGTGGTGATGGCTGGTTCATCCTGTGTGCAGAGGTGTGCAGCCTCACCCAGCCCCAGACTAATCAGCCTGACTCAGGCCAGGTGAAGCTGCTTAAACCAGCCACCAACCACACACACTCGCCACATAACCACTCGCTCACCCACGGGTGGGTGTGCTCAGCCAGGGTTATTTTAGCACAGCGCGTAGGAAACAAAACAACAGATTTGCTTGTGTAAAAATATCTATCATTTTCATTTTATTTGGGAAATGAGTCATGAATCATGAATCAGTTTAAAACAAAACACAATGGTTTGAGGCTGAGCACCAGCATCACAGTTCGTAAGGCGATCATGGAGTTGCTCATCTCGTTATGACGAGAGAAGGCTTGCAGCACTAATGTCACGGGTAGACATTATCACCCTGAGTTTGGCGTCAGATTAGTTTCTGGACAATTAGACCTGGGAGTGGCGGTCATGTGGTTTTGGAAAATGCGCTCCAGCTCCCCATCAGAAGACACCTGTTGAGGCTGATAATTGATGCCAGCGGGTGGTGGGTGGGGTGGGAGTGGGTGTGCGGAGCTGGTCCATGAATTGTGTAAAGATCCATCACCAATACAGGATATGATTTGTATTGCATCCTAGTCCTGACTTGACAGGCCATTCTAAGGTTGCTTTGATTTTGTTTTGCATTTTACTGGAGCCACGCTTTATTCTGTTGTTGCTCATGAACCTGAGTACCGGACCCCACACACACACACACACACACACACACACATTTGCATTTTACATCTAGGCCATTTGGCAGACCCTTACAACTTACAATAAGTACCTGCACGCACACACACACACACGCACACACACACGCACACACACACACACACACATACAGATACACACCGATACACACATACAGATACACACACACACGCACACAGATACACACACACAAACACAATGTCCTCTTCAGTGCAGAGTAAAGATAAACATATCCGAGAAATCGCGCCCCAACGCCAGGCCCGTAAATGTACCTTCAAGGACATTGACATTGTAAGGTAGATAGATTTATATGTACACAGAGGACAAAAAGGCAGGGTTGGCTATCACATGGACGTCACGTGGTCAGGATTAATGTGCCTTAGCTAATGTATGTGTGCGAGGATATTAACAGCCTTCCCGCTCTGGGATGGACATGCTATTATAAGCAGTGCTGCAAGCCTGCCTGTTGCTAAGATTCCTACCCAGAGAGTTCTTCTCGCTCTACCCTCACACACATGGAAGCTGGGATTACAGGAATACCTTGCCAGCGTTTCTATGGAGACTTCCTCAGAAACTGGATGGAGAGGGAAAAAGGGTGTGTGTGTGGGAAGGCAGAGATGAAATATGAGAGGAAGATGAGAGGGCAGATAGAGTAGCAGAGAGAGTCAGAGAAAAATACTTTCAGAGATGGGTATGTTAGTATGTTTTGGAGTGTGTATGTGAGGAGGAAAAAAAATACAGAGGTATACTGTATAGTAGAGAGAGAGGGAGATTATGATTAAAAAAGGAGGGTTGACAAGGTTATTATTGGATGGTGTTTTAGCCCCCCTCCAATGGCTGTAATGAGTTGGGGACATGTGCCTTGAGACAGGACCTTACACATATTGCCCAAGGTCTGAGCTAAAGACCTCTGACATTCTGCCAACCAAAACATGTCCTTCCATTCTAGCCATCTTAAAACGGATGAAATGGCTACCTTGCCTTGCAGTAGAGCATCTAATCGCATCTGAAATGAGGCACTTTCTAATTGAAAAGGCGACACAAGGAAAGAAGAAAGCAAAATGGCACATCGGCGGGGGATTAGTGACCTTGCATCACCTCTGAAATGCGCCCGGGTATCAAAATAATATGCTAATATGGATTACTTCCCTCCGGGCTGAAACCAGCCAATTAAATAAAGAATTAGCGTTTCTGTTGCATTCCCCGGGCTGATTGTTAGTGGAACGCGCCATCTTCTGATTGGTCCAGACAACAATCCAATAGCGACAATTAAAGAGTATCTTCTGACTCGCTGGCAAATAATGAAGGATTATCCGGCAGGGCTGCGTTAATTAAGTGCACCGTGATAACGAGATTATCTTCATAAAGTGGGAGGGGTCATGTCTACCATAATGACCAATGGCAATCAGCGTTGGAGAAGAGCAAAGGACGCTTGCTACAAAGGACTGTATACGGTGCCACTGCATCCACACTGGACTGGTGTTCATTCCCCCTGATTTGTGTGACATCTCCAGCCACATAAATCCATACTGTACCGATCTCGTGTGATGGGTCTTAAAGGGCCCATTACTGCTCATGAATATCTATTCGCTTCTCCGCCGCACCATAGGCTAGTGTTGCCAATTTGTATTGGTAGACTGACATGACGGCCACCACCGCTGCCGCTGCCTTAGATTCCTCCCTCTTCCCTATATGGGAGGAATATATTTCCATTTGCATATTTTCATGATGAGAAATGACTCAATCCTCAATGTGTTTTAAAGGTTGCTTTTTCCAGTATGATTCCCTTTGATCCGGGCTGCCGTCGCCGTCGTGCAGCCGCCTGCTACATTTCCATCGCTGTGTTACTGAAGGACCTCTCTACATGTGTTTTGTTAGAGCCCCGTCAAACTGAGGCGGGGGGAACGCTTTCCTCCTGTTTCAGCCGCAATTCCGACAGAAGGCTTTTGTCTTGTCACTTTCCCGGAGTTAGAGCGAGCAAGAGAGAGAGCGAGAGAGAGCGCGGAACGATGAATAATTGATAGCTCAAGATGGATGGATTCACCTCTGTGGCAGGCCGGTCCAATCATGTGTTGTCTGTGGAGTCCTCTGTGCATTATCAGCACAACTCCAACTTGCTTTTCCCCTACCTTCTCCGCAACAACTCCACACTACTTCTTTCATTCCCCCCCCCCCCCCCCTCCCGTTCCCTTTCAATTAGAGGTCCCGGTGATCCTTCGCCTGTGCGACGGCCGTTTTAGATGGATCAACAATTGGGATTACTGAATATAGGGCTGTGTGATTAACGGTAGCCCATTGTTTTTTTTGTATTTAGTATTGATTACACTGATTGCGCTTTTTAGTTGGACATAAACAATGTATTTAACAGCAGTAGAGTTGAGACGGTGAATGGCAGTGTCACTGGTTTGCCTGTCAAGTAGTTCAACACTGCAGAGGTCAAATGTATATATGCATGTACAACGCATATGACTGTACATGGGTCACAAACATAATAATCCGATTGTGTCCTACAAAAAACGCTCAGCCGTGTTTAACGGAGACAACATAAATTATAATCAACAATACAGTGTCCGATTATCCCGTGGAGAGGGGTGCGGTGTCGGAGACGTGGCGGAGCTCTCCCTTGCTGTTCGTACCCAGCCTCTTACTGTGGGGAGAGCAAACAGGTGTCCATCAATACCATCACGTTAATTACACTCATCCCCCACGGCTGTGTCAGGTGTTTTGCCGCTCCACTCCCCTTGTCTTCCACCTGCCGGCGCTAAGCCACGCCCCCTTGCATATCACAATGACTTTGTAAATTAATGACGTGCGCTTTGTCGTGTCATTATGTAAGGTTAGTAAACTCCTCCCGATAAAATTCAAGAAAATCTCAATGCTGTGGGCATTCAAACTGGCCTTGTGAGCCCGTCCTGATCTTGTGAATTCAGTATTCTGTTTCTCTCTGTAGATCAGTCTGACCTCTAGCCTGCTGAAAGACAAAAATGACCCATTGATAACACTATCAGTGCTCGGGGGAGGGAGTTCCAGTTCAGGACCTGGAACTAGTGACCTCTAGTGACCTCTTCCTTAAGAGCTGTTTAAGGGACTTCTCCGAGGCAAAATTCAAAATCTAAAGACTAGGATGAGCAACCTGTTCAACAGCGTGATGATTACATTGTTGTTGTTTTTCATCCGGCAGATTCGGCAAACATTTAACCACCCGTCTGCACATTTTCAAAGCAAGACTTTAGGCTGGAAATAAGCTCCCGCAATGTGAAGTTATGAAATGGAATTTACTTAAACCTTTTCTTGAGCACTCATGCTGGTGAATATCACGCTTGGTGTAACATTGGAATTTGTATTGAATGGAATCCATGCTCGCGTTTGCTAGCAAGTTCGATAGTTGACCCATCCATCACCCATCATGTGTGCAGCATAAACAAACATAAACCACCACTTTTGCCACCTGCGAACATCTCCGCCAACATATCCATGTCTCCGATGTTGTTTAGCTTTCACATTCATTTCTAAAGTAAGTATGAATGAATAACACTGACTATGTGCGGATGTATGTGGTACTGTTGGCGATGTTGGGGGGGTTAGATGTTAATATTCTTTAATAGGATATGTCGACAAGCAGCTCATTGAGTAAAGGCAGAGCAAATCTCAGTCAGCCCAGATATTTCATTCAAAGGTCTCCTTCAGTGACTGGATGCAAATTCACGCACAGGTAGACTAGTAAATAGCATCATTGAAATACACAATGCCCACTCACTAATCTGGTCAGAAAAAAATTATGTGTGTCATATTTTGCGGTTTTATTTATAAATAGATGTTCTCTGAGTCTAAGATTACGTCAGATTGACATGATGGATGACAGCATTGCAGCCATTAGTAAGATGGTCGAAAGACGCAGGGAGGCCTGTGTCACTACCGTGGAAGACAACAGGGCAACCTTGTGGGTGTCTTGCATTAAAAATGAATACATTAAAATAGGGAGTGCACCGGATACCGATACCAGTATTCGTATCGGTCCGAATACTGTGCTCATGTACTCGTACTCGTACTCGTTAAACTACTCCGATACAACCGCACCGATACCACTTTGGCAACGCAACGATAACCTTGTAATATTCTTAGCCAAGGAATATTGAAATAAAGAGATGCAATCCGAGTGGGCGTTTATGGATGTTTAAATAGAACTGCCGCATGAGATCAGAACCGCCAAATTAACGGAGCACCCACCCCCCCATACCAGAAACCGCAAATTAACGGGAGCACCCCCCCCCCCCATCAGAACCACAAATTAACGGAGCACCCCCCCCCCCCCCCCCCCCCCCCCCCCCCATCAGAACCACAAATTAACGGAGGCACCCCCCCCCCCATCAGAACCACAAATTAACGGAGCACCCCCCCCCCCACCCATCAGAACCACAAATTAACGGAGCACCCCCCCCCCATCAGAACCGCGAATTAACGGAGTACCCCCCCCCCCCCCCCCCATCAGAACCGCGAATTAACGGAGCACCACCCCCCCCCCCCCCATCAGAACCGCAAATTAAACGGAGCACCACCACCCCCATCAGAACCGCGAATTAACGGAAGCACCCCCCCCTCCAGAACCCGTGAATTAACAGAGCACCCCCCCCTCCCCCCCATCAGAACCGCAAATTAACGGAGCACCCCCCCCACCCCCCCAGACAAAAAATAACATGTTTTCAAAGTCATTAGAACTGTAATGGTTTTATTAAGTACTCGTATCGGTATTCGGTATCGGCAAGTACCCAAATGTAAGTACTTGTACTCGGTCTGAAAAAAAGTGGTATCGGTGCATCCCTAATTAAAATCAATGTGCATCCGCGATCCTGCAGTTAAAACGATAACGGCTAAATAATTCAATTCCAGTTAATACAGCTTACACTTCCAAACCCTGCATAACTAACTGCAGTAGCACTTGGCAAAACTCTATATGCACACAGTGTAGCCCATGATCTACTGTATGTGGAAAAGTACTGGAAATGGCACATAACCACACGCGTCTGTAGCAGGTAAAAAACCCTGCCTACGCGATCAGCATAGAGGCCAGCAGATTGGTGGAAGAAGGGAGTTTCAGTTGTCATAGATCCATTTTCGGCACAATGTCTTCTTGTATTGCAGATTTCCATAGTAAAGGTATAGTATAGTATACTATTGTTGTTCATTCATATCTGAAAACAGTTGTGTATCTGTTTTCGTCTTATTTTGTTTATACAGTATGGTAGAGGGTGGGAGAGAAAGAAGTGGGTATTTGGGAGTCTATTCCCCTTGATTAGCCATCACATGAGGCCTGAATCAGCAATGATGGGTGACGAGTGGTGTGCTTAATGAGTATTCCCTGTGCTATGGGTACCACTATCACACCATCAAGCACAGCGGCGGTGGTATGTAGCGCCCCATACTGTTGTGCCCTGACCCAGCCCATTCAGAGAACCTACAAGAAGCAGATCTGGAAAATTAGGGGATTATTTATTTATTTATTTTTTTATTTTTTTATTTTTTTTATTGGGACAATGGACAGTCATTGACTTTCCCAGAGTTAGCTAGATAGCTACATTTCAACAGCAGTCCCTGGGCAGGCAAATCCACAAGAGAAATGTAATCATTCAAACAGAGGTAGATCTAAACAGCGTATATACAAAATTTAAATCACTTTCCATTGACATTTCATCACATACATTTTTTTAAATAAATACTTTAATTTATTGCCACGTGGCAGAGCTTGGCATTGCTAGAACTGCGTTATACTGGTTCACTTCCTACCTGACAGATCGCACCTAACAAGTCACATGGAATGGCTCCCTGTCCAGACCCTGCACCCTTGACACCAGAGTCCCCCAAGGCTCAGTAATGGGACCCCTTCTGTTCTCCTTATACACTAGATCTCTAGCTCTGTAATCACATCCCACAGCTTCTCCTATCACTGCTATGCAGACGGCACCCAATAGTTCCTTTCCCCCCCCCCCCCCGACACCCAAATCGCAAACACACATCTCTAAATGCATGGCTGACATCAGCAGATGGACGACCACCAACCACCTGAAGTTTAACCTCGACAAGACTGAGCTTCTCTTCATTCCGGGGAAAGACTGCCCTCAGATGGACCTACTTGTCACCATTGAGGACATCGAAGTCTCCACTGCACCCACTGCAAGGAACCTTGGTGTGGTACTGGATGACCAGCTGTCCTGCAACACCAACATTACCTCTGTGGCCCGATCTTGTAGAATTGCTCTCTACAACATCCGCAAGATCCGGTCCTTCCTCACATGTGAAGCAGCGCAGATCCTGGTCCAAGCGCTCATCTCGACGACTGCAACTCTCTCCTGGCTGGTCTCCCCGCCTCCGCAATCAAGCCCTTACAACGCATCCAGAACACAGCAGCGCGCCTGGTGTTCAACTTACCAAAATTATCCCATGTAACCCCCCTCTTCCTAGACCTCCACTGGCTCCAGGTAATCGCTCGCATTCGATTCAAGACACTGGTACTGACCTTCATGGCTGTCAACGGAACCGCCCCTACCTACCTCCAAACATTAGTCAGACTCTATGGCCCAGCCCGAGCACTCTGCTCAACAACTTCGGCTAGACGACTGGCCGAGTCGCTCACCAGCTTGTCAGATCTTTCGGTCCAGGTGTCGGCATAAGCCCAGATCCATCATACAGGACCACAATCACCCTGGGCACCAACTGTTTGAAGGACAAGCAGGTTCAAGAACAGTTTTTACCCACAGGCAGTGCCGCTACTGAACTGCTCATCGCTCAATTAGTAGACTTTTTGGGGGCATTGGACATTTTATATTTATTACTATGTATTATTATGTATATGTGTATTGAGCCACTCGATGCATATGGTATATTATATATATATATACTGTATATATATAGGTATGTGTGTATTATGGGTGTATATTTTCATGTGTATATATATGTATATTTCCTATGTAATATGCAGATTTAATCTTTTCTTGCTATTTTATCTTTTATCATTTTTGCCTACTTTTTTGTGTTATGAGAACATGTGAGAATAAAACACTTGACTTTGAACATTCAAGATGGCAGTTCCTTATTGGATATTGCGTCGAGGACAGATGAGACTTCTAAATGAAAGAAGCACACAATAGTTGCAGGATCCAAGAGTCTTTTAACACAGCGTGACACACCATGACAATAAAACAAGTCAAAGAAGAAATTATACCACAGAGCAGGAGGAAAGCAACTTGGAAAGGATAAAACAGCAAAATTGAGATTTTTTCCATCACAATCTCAAAAGACCCTATTAGAGAGACCAAATCAGGACGAGGCACGAAACTTACATAACATAGCTCCCTGCTTTTTTGCCCCAACCACCTCTTGGTTGAGTCTCTTGACCACTGTTAAAAAATAACCCCCCCCCCTCACTGTGAGGACATTGAGAGAGCATGTCAATGCCTTTAAGGGACCCCCAGACACCTCTGGTGCTGTTCCACAGACAAAACATTTGGCACCTTTTGCAGAGTGTGTGACCAACAGCAAATGCCAGAGGAACTGCTGGTCAAGAGACGAGGTGACACAGCAGTGAGTGGAGCTGTGGGTGTGTGTGTGTGTGTGTGTGTGTGCTGTGTGGTGTGTGTGTGTGTTGTGTGTGTGTGTGTGTGTGTGTGTGTGTGTGTGTGTGTGTGTGTGTGTGTGTGTGTGTGTGTGTGTGTGTGTGTGTGTGTGTGTGTGTGTGAAAACTATCCCTCCGTGATGAGAAGAAGGTGCCAGTGGTGATAAGCCGTCGTTTTACACTTTTATAACTGTGCTAAATAATGAATGAAGGGGCTGGGATGGGAGGGAGGGGGAAAAAAGTAAGTGGTCTGAACCAAAAGACATCTTCATTCCCAGCGTGATATCTGCTGAGCTGATACAAGAATGCTTCTTGTTGTTTAGTTTTTTCCCGTTTGCCGGTGGGAGTAAAGACAGGTCTTTCTTCGGGGTCTGTAGACAAAAAAAAAGAAAAAGAAAACTTTTGGTCAGGAAAAAACAACTCATACTTCATTTGTCTCACTGCTAATATTTGTCCTTATTTGTCTGCAACTAAATTCAGCTGCCATTTTTGAGAAATTGAAAGAGCAACGGCACCGCTGTGCGTGGAGGGAACACTAAACGCTGTTCTCTGCGCTGGCTCCCCACTTTTGAACTTAAAACACCCGGTGTGAAATTTAAACTCCCTCTTGCAAGATTAATTGGCCAGCCAGAGAGAAATAAAAGAGCATTTTATGGCTAAGTTGTATCACTAGGGACTTGTTTTTCACCTGCGTTACTTCCGTTGCACTACGAGACACCGGCTAGTGTAAAGGGAGACTGTTGATCATGTTCTCCACCACTTATCTCATCACTGGCCAGCCAAGGAGAGATCTGAGAGCCCCTGGAAACTGGAGATAGTTATCACTCATCTCTGGCCAATAACACATGAGTCACTGAGCAGTGGTGGCAGACTGGAAGCCATGCGAGAAGGCTGTGAGTTCCCAACCTTTTCAGGGCGAAGGCACACCGTGATCCCAACCACAAATTGAAGGCAATACCTTACAAAGTTGTAAGGTGTGTGAAACTTGGTTATTGGCAATTTTTGCAATATTTCACACACGGCAGACTTTCAAAAGCATATCAACTGGACACAGGTCCATAAAACTCAATTGCAATATTTGTCATATGTATTTAAATGGAGCAAGAAGAACTTGTGTTGCGTGGAACAATTCATCAATTCCAAATATATTCGTAACCTGTCAGGATTAATTCTCACGACATTTCACAGCACACCGTACCTTGCCTCAGGGCTTGGTTGGGAACCACACAGCGAAGGTGACGTGAGAAGGGCTGGGTCATCGCCAGAGACTTTGATGAGAGCAACACAGAACGGGTGGTCGTTCATCTGCCTGCAGTCGTGACTGACAAGTGGACCCCTTTCATGTGAGCTCCCCTGTAAGACTGAGAAACGTTTATTTTCCCAGTGTACAGAGGCGACCCAAAACGATCAAAGGAGTAGAATAAATAAAAAAAATTCTTATAAGCTAAGTTGTTTTTGACCATAACAGTCAAAGTGATGGTGAATAACTGGAGCACACCCTTCTATTTCCATTTTCACAGATTTTTTCACTCTCTCATGTGTATCAGTGATTCACTTAACCAAGGCCAATTACAGGAAGAAAACCAGCGATACAGATCAGTTGGTGAAAGATAAATCACTTCCTCAACAAAGTGTAACCCGATGAGACGACAGATATTATTTCACCGAAACCCGAGAGGTTAACAGCGATGATACTAATCACATCCCTAGGTAGCTAATTGCTCGATAATATTGTGTTATGTGCTGATATTACATCGATATTGATTATCATGCCCAAGAGGCTCGCTGACATTCCTACAATAGCCGGAAAAAAAAAATAGACGACTTGGCCTGCAGCTGCAATGTATTCTATCCGAAGCCATTTCAAGTCTTTTAAAAAGTTGAAACTTGGAAATATTTCATTAATATCCCCACATTAACATATGGCTCGTGGCGTTCAAAAATGACAGCCAAAGCACAAATGGCAAAGTCATAATTCAACTCACGATGGAAGCTCTGTCGATAGGCATCAGTTAAGGTCAGGTGCATGACGAGCTCCATCTGCACCAACCAGTTATGATCTCTCAAAAAATACATTTGGTTCGGAATATAATTGAGTGGAAGTGGTTCACGTTACAGTTTAATCCTCCATCGCGCATCGGGCGGATCATTCACTGCACAGACAGAAAACCCTGAGGCTCAATCCTCAACCCCTCATCTAGCGGCCAAATAAAGGAATCTGCCGATATCTGATGGCTTTACTTACCTGGAAGGGGAGGTTTCCCTCTTTGTGAACCTATGATGATGATTATTCTGTCAGTAGCTGACAGAATAGTTTGTGGCTTAACATGGATGCATTTGAATACATAGCATTCATTCTTTTTTTTGTGTGGGGTTGCTGATTTTTGTTAGATGTTTGAATTTCACAGAACATACATACACATTACAAGCACATCGGATAGAAAAACAACAATAGTCCAGATCATCTATAGCAGCCATCTTTTATTGTACACTGTACTTATTTTATATGTATCCATGTATCTCACATCCCCTATGTATTCATGAAAATCACATCCCCTATGTATTCATGAAAATCACATCCCCTATGTATCCATGAATATTACATCTCCTAGTCCATGTATATCACATCCCCTATGTATCCATGAATATCATGCCTCTTTCCTTATAGTCCCAGTAGGTGGTCCGCCTTGGCCAAGCCTTTCAGCAAGCTGGCGGAGAGATGGGTCCTCCTGCTGGACTTCCCACCAGGCAGGTCCACCCCCATCTGCTTCGTTCAGCAGCGGACCTTCTCCTGTCGCCTCCATACTCAAGCACACCTGCCCCTCGGTCCTGGGTAACCTGGAAAGAAGGTCAGCATTACGATTAGTGTGACCAGGGCGGTACTTTACTTGGAACTGGAAGCTGGCCAGCTGTGACACCCAGCGTTGTTCGACCGCCCCCAGTTTGAGACAAGACTGCTCCCAAACCGTCGAAGCTGGCATCGGTGTACAGGACGAAGGGCTTGGTAAAGTACTTGGCAGTCTTCTGGGGGTCTGTTGCTATCCCAGCCTTGCTCACCGCATGTCCGAGATACACTACCTCCTTCTGTAGGAACTTGCACTTTTGAGGCTGCAGCTTCAGCCCGTGGCGAGCAATCCTCTGAAACACCTGGTCCAAATGCTCTAGATGGGTGTCAAAATCAGGTGAGTAGGCAATGATATCATCTAAATAAATCAGAAGGAAGTCGTTTACCTTGTCCCCTAAGCACTTCTGCATCAGCTTCTGAAAAGTAGCTGGGGCATTACAGAGACCAAACTGCATACGGGTGAACTCAAAGAGCCCCAAGGGGGTGGTGAACGCCGTCTTCTCCCTGTCCAGTGGATCCACCTCCACTTGCCAGTAGCCACTGGCCAAGTCAAGGGTTGAGTACCAGGTGGCCTCCTTCAAACATGTCAGTGACTCTTCTATGCGGGGGAGAGGGTAAGCATCTTTGTGCGTTACGGCGTTGAGGCGGCGATAGTCGACGCAGAATCTCCAACTCCCGTCTTTCTTCTTTACCAGGACCACAGGTGCGGCCCAGGGACTGGAGCTTTCCGTGACGACCCCCGACTGCAGCATTTCCTCCAGTAGCTGTCGCAGTTCTGGATACAAACTCGGTGGAACGGGCGGAGCAGTGCCAGTAGGAATGTGGTGTAAGACAGCATCTGTTTGGCTGAAATCCTCTTCATCCGCAGCGAATACCCCTGACCAGTGAAAGAGGAGGGCATCAAACCTTTGCTGTTGCGTTGGATCCAGGCCTTCTACTGGCTGTGGGCTGATGTTATGGCCCTTTCCCGGCTGCATTTGGACAGCACCGCACTGAGACCTCGACTTCCCCTGGCCCCTGAGGGCGCAGCACCAGATCCTGCTCTCCACATATTTGAATGGGGTCCAAAGGGGTGACGTTGGCCAGTGGTCTAGCTCCATACGG
>PIJE02000285.1:135500-171263 GCA_002895965.2 Coryphaenoides rupestris | reverse complement strand
AGATAGGTCTGCCCTGTTCATCCCACCGAAATTGAGTCCTCCTCTGGTTGGAAAAAGGGACGTACTGTCCCCCCGTTACATTTCCCCTTGGCTCACCTCTACGTTGGGGAGGGGCAACGGCTGAACCAGCATGTTGCCAAACCTCCTTCACCAAGGTCTCGGTCAGGTTGCTCAGCTGCTCTTTCATTTCCTGGCGTAGCTCAGCCTGCATGGTTCCCTTCCACTCCTCCAAGTCTGCAATGGTCACAGTGGCTGGGGCACCTGACAATGGGGGGGCAACAGTACGGCAAACATGACAATCTTTACTTCCCATTTCCTGAGACAGTACTTCCGCTTCTGCACTAATCTGAGCAAATGTCATTTCTGGTTGTCGTCGCATATGCCTCTGGAGCTCCTGTTTCAGTGGGCCCTCTCTCAGCCCCTTAACGAACTGGTGGCAGAGCATGGATTGGTCTTTGGCAGAGCCATCCAGTTCTGACTTGAGCCACCGACTGAATAGCTCCCTTGTACGCAGGAGATAATCCTGGAGGGACTCTTCCCCATTCTGCTTACAGTCGAAGAAACGGGACCGGAGGGTAGGTATAGGGGTGAGGCTGCCAAACCGGCCCTGTAATGCAGTCCACAAAGAAGCAGGTGAGTGTTTTTGTTCTGGGCCAAACAACATGGCTTTCCTCTTTGCACGTCCATCTAGCGCCCCCATGATGAGATCAGTCTGTTGCCGCTCCACCAGCCCTTGTGCCCTCAATGTGGCCTCTATCTGTGCCCGCCACTCCCCAAAGCCAATCCCACTAACCTCGCCAGTAAACCTTGGGACCCAATGCGAGCACATAAACCAAGGCATTGCTAGTGGGGTAAATTGGGGTGCTACACTTGACCCAGATGCTCCTGGCAAACTAGGGTTTGACCCCCCCCTGTCATCCTGACTGTCCATGATACTCCTGTGTACGAGCAGTGTGTGAGAGAGATCCTGCCGACAACGCCACTTAAAGGTGTCACAGGTTTTACTGACACCTTTAACTCCACCCAACACAGGTACACGTACAAGGATCTCTCAACACCCTACTCCACACAGAAGACCAGGAAAGGTTGTTGACAATAGATTTATTTATTACTGCCCACACCGAGCATGTATAAGGTCTCCCACACCCTCCCCTACTCAGCTCTAATGGGGCAGAGAAACTTCCCTCCCTTTGTCAATGGGGGTGGGCGTAAGCTTCGGACCACGAGCAGGACGAGTCACATGACACACGTGATAAACACTGCAAACTAAATGATCGGGCAATGCAGTTGACTGCACATGTGCGGTGATCCGTGTGTTAGAAGAGACGAGATCTCAGAATGGCTGCCCTGTACGTCAATCAAGTGGCAAACGTCACAGGGAGGATGATTGATAACATCTCATTTATTTTTTAATGGCATGAGATCTACCCGGACTTCCTTTATGATCGACCGGTCGATCGCGATCGACGTATTGGGCACCACTGGTATATACAATGATACATTATAGTATATACAAGGATACATTATAATATTTACAAGTATTCATTTGGCACAACAAGAAATATAAGCAATCACTCACATGTGTCACACCTGCCCAGCCTGCATCCTCTTCCACCTCTTCTGTCTCTGTCTCTGTCTGTGTCGGTCTCTGTGTGTCTCTCTGCCTCCCTCTGCTGCAGGTTGGTGGAGCGAAGCTTGGAACCACGAGCAGAACGAGTCACATGACACACGTGATAAACACTGCAAACTAAATAATCGGGCAATGCAAACAATCCACCTAGGGCACTGCAAAAGGAAAAGTGAAGGCACTCCACTGCACTCTAAAATAATTGGGCACTGCAAACAAGTTACTAGGGCACTACAACAGGAAAAATAAAAGCACTCCACTGCACTCTAAAATGACTAGAGGGAACCCACCCTGGAACCTAGCCCAACCAGCACCCCCTTAACTTGGGACCCCCAATGGCTATGGAATAAAGGAGGGGCAAGGGGACAAACACACAAGACAGACAACATGAAAGTTCAAAGAGTGGGGATCGACCCTCGAAGTACAGGGCCGGTGGGGGATGGGGAACGTGAGCGTCTGGTAGCCGGGGGGAACCCCGGAGAGTCGGAACGCCGTATGCCCGGTCCAAGGCGGCGCGCAGAGGAGCGTGAAGGGCGTGTAGCGGGAGGGGAAAGGGACGGACGTGGAGGCGAGGGAGGGCGAGCCGTAACACATCTTTTCTTTTCGTTAAATTGCACTTTTTTACTGGTTTTATATGTACATATATATATTTTTTTTTCTATGCTATTACTCTCTGTTTAATGTTCAATGTTATGCACCAATTTCACAGTAGTGCATTCCTTCTTTGTAGAAACTATGGCCAGTTAAACTCATTCTGATTCTGTATAATAAATCCCAGATGAACATATTTCTCAAAGGTCCACTTCAAGGCCATGTTTAGCTGGTTAATAATGAAATGCCTTTATTGTTGCACCACTGAGGGCCATGGTGAATGCTGAGTGAATGTATCATGTTGTGTATGTGCGCGGGGTGGCCTCACACTAAAGAAGAATCTCTGGTTTTGTTGAAGAAAACAAATATTTTTTTATTTGACTATCCTCCCCCCGCCCCCCCGCCCGCCCGCCCCACTGAGAATTCCCTCCGAAGCCGCCTGAGCGTTACTTAATGTATTCTAATTAAAAAACAAACATTAAGTAGATGCTCAAGTTCAATCTATGGTTATTCAGGCGCCTAATTATGAGTGTTTGTTTTATACGTGTTTAATTTATGAGGGGCCTCGGAAACACACGGATGACTCATTCCCCGGAACATTATTCTAGGAGGATTGGGGGTGGTGGTGGCGAAGGAGAGTCTGTGGAGGAGGGTGGATGGTACATCCCCCTCGACGGTGGATTAACGCGTTCGTTCGGCGCTCATTGCGGTATTACAACATCATCGGCATCTGGCATTGACACAACGCATGTAGGATATTGCACCACATCTGTCTCACCCATCGGTACACTCACGACACGGTAATGAGGTGTTTTAGTTTCCGTGTTTTGTGACATAAAAGACATATCTGCCCGTTGTAGAACTGTTTTGGTGATAAAGCCGTAGTTTCCACCCAGTGATGGATTACAGTACCCCCAAACTCTATGGGTGCTTGGGAAGGAGAACATTTAGCGTTTCGGCAATGTGTTAATTTCAATTTCAGTTGCCATTCATTTATTGCTGTGTTTTGTTTCGAGCTATTAGTCATAGTGTAAACTATTCATGATGAAAATGTATAATGCAGGGCAACTGAAAAAACAAACAGTAAACTGTGATAACTCGCAATTTACACAGACAATTTACATACCCATGAATATTTCATATTTCCTTGTCTTTTTTTTCTCTTCCTTGGCTGTTGAACGTTGACCATGGATTTAAGGAGGTGTCGGTGCTGCCTCAAGATAAATATTCACGGCCCCGTCCACATGTCGACGAGTTTCCGCCCTTACATTAGCACAGCTGTGTATACGTAGTCTGATCGCAATTAATCTCCTGTGAATGCATTGTGACATGTTTGTTATTGGCGACAATTAAAAACGGGGGAAGCAACCTAATGAGCGCCGATAAATCATTTACGAGCAGTAATAACCGTTTGTGGCCGTGTGTGTGTGTTCACCGTATGACTGTACAGACCGACATGCGTTATGATGTTCACGTGGGGCTCTCTCTCGCCCCATTTAGCAAGTCTCTCTCTCCCTCGCACTAAGATATTGCCTTGCCATACTATGTTAGATAGATTGGATGGATGGATCGATAGATAGCAACTGTTTCGACACCCAATTCCTGCCTGCTTTCAAATCATAGTCGTGAAGTCACATTTATTTTTCTAGTCTTTAATCACAGTTCGAGTCACAAAGGACAATACAGGGTCGTCCTTGTCGAAAATCACAATTGAAAGGAAATTGAATTATATCCATTCCAAAATCCATTATATCCTGGTCAATTTATTCAGAGCTGTTGCCATTTCCTCACTAGAAGTGGAATATAATGAAATCCCTAAACCAGACACAATTTTAAAGGTTGCGTAACCTTTGGCCAGTTAAGAGTTGATCGGTGGAGACGCACTACATTGTTTTGTCTGCCGTGTTTCGGCATTCTGTGCCCATCACCATGGGAGCCTTGTCAAACCTTTCAGGGAAGACGTATGGGTGGCACACACAGGGAGATATTCAGAGAAAATTCCCACCAGGACTCCATGAGGCCCTTCTGGTGAACGCTTGTCCGCGAGGTCCTCTCACAATCAGGTGCTCTCGCTCACCTCCTCTCTCCCTTTGTCCTTGGTTCTCTCTCTCCTATATCTCTCCATTTGTATTTTTCCCTCTCTCTTTTCCAGACTCTGTAGCTCTTTCTCTCCCTCTCTCTATTTGTATTTCCCTCTCTATTTCCCTCTGTCCCTTTCTCCACCGCTCTCTATTTGTCTTACTCTCCATATCTCTCTTTCTGTCAGTCTCCGTTTATCTCCGGCTCTGCCTCTCTATTTGCATCTCTCTCTCCCTCTGTGCCCTACTATCTGTCTGTCTGTCTATCTGTCTCCCTCTCCGCCTCAGTCTTTCTCTATTTGTCTTTCTCCCTCTCCCTGTATCGCTATCTCTCTCTCTCTTTTTCTCTTTGCGGCCCCCCCTGAAATATTATCAGCAGAACTTATCTCCTCTTGATCAATTATATCCCTGCCATGGGCACGCGATGAATTATTAACATGCTCCCGATAAGCACCTCAGCCATTGATTTTTGTCACTGCTTGGAGATGGATGTACTGAATGTGGTTTTCTCTTGGTCTCCGTCGTGACAGCTAGCCCCCCCGCTCCGTGAGGGACCACGAGTCGACCTGACAATGGAAGACGCGCACTTCATCACATAGCAACGCTCAACGCCGCCTGTATGTCATTACCGAACACGTTTCCACCAGTCGGTACAAGAATTAACATGTTGTCCTATTATGGGAACGGCAGCTGAAAAGAGATTGCATTTTGTTGTGTCGCATCGTTCCCGCTCTAATTAAAAGCCGATATTCCTAGCAGAGGGTTAAAGGGAATAATTATTGCATTCTTTACAGCGGCAACGTGTTTCCTCCTGATAGCAGGTTTGTGCGCCATTCGTTTTAACCTCTGTTTGTCCAACACTTGCTTCACTGAACAGCCTATTTCTCTTTTAGCAATGCTCAGCTATTGCAAATACACTTGTCCCACACCCCGAGAGCCGGCCAGCCAAAGCCAAGATATAGACGACAACTTGTGTCGCACTGCGGGAAGGTTTCCTTCTAGCTCGCGTCAACGACTAAACCTCTAACTAAAACCGACCTTCCGCCTGAAGCTCATTTATTGATGCACTTCAAAACAACTTATTAAGGAGAAGAAACCGTGGCAGCTACACGAGTTGGCATGACATTTTCATCAAGTTTGGCCATTTTTCCGTTGGTCGTCCAGGGGGTCTAAGGGACATTTGCTGAGCTGACTAGGCAGACAGCAGTGATGAATCAGAACCAATAGGCTGTGAAATGTCCTCATAATAAAATACAATGTGAAGAATGGTCTCAGGTGTTAACTCCTGTCAAACTAAAGATGACGGAAGACCCACATGCCCCAAGAAAAAGAGTGTTCTCAGCAGGAACATTAATAACCCCATGCTATTACCAAATCCGCAAATGTATCCAATATAGCAAACTATGAACCGTTCAATTAAAACGAAAAAAAATCTAAAATCATCCCACTCAACCACAGAAACACATTACACACACATTAATGCTCCCGTAAGGCTTGAGTGAAATAGGCCTGCATGGTCGCTGCATTGTCTGCTGGGACTTGCACACTGGCTCCAGTACAGTCTGTGGCTGTGGTTCCACCACGGTCCCCTGCACCGCCATGCTAACATACGCTGGCTGCCACTAAGCATCGAAGAGAGAAATTGAAATGTTACTTACTGGCGCCACCGCAAACAGCTCCAGGTTTGACAGACTCACGCTACCGGGGGAAGATTGATTGCTGTGGAGATTCAGTTTGAAAGTCCAGATTTCAGCATGGATGAAGCACTCAAGATTAGTTTTGAAATTGATGTGAAGATGGTTTTTCTAGGGGTTTTGGCGAGCAAGAGGTTGGATAGAAAACACTTTTTTTTTCTCTGTTCCGCAGCAAGTGAGAAAACTTTAGAGAACTCACAAAGAACATCTTCTGGAACGGAGCGCAATGATACGCTTGCATTTTTTTTTGGCACTCTCTCTGGCCAGCTTCTCAAGCGCACACATATACTGCACCAACGGAACGATCAAACCCTCTACAGGGGACAGGTTTCTTTTCAGTTTTGACTGTATTTACCAAGACAATGCAGTCTCACTCCCAACTCATCGCATATGGATGGTTGGACAGGACACGTCCATATGTGATGAGTTGGGTACCCCTTTAGCGCCATTTGTCGATGAACAGGGTAGTTACCCCTTTAGTCATTTTTCAATGAGCAGGGTAGTTGACTTTCAAGGAGCTCCCTCAACCTAACCCTAACCCTAACCCTAACCCTTAACCCTAACCCTCACCTAGCCTTAGATAAAACTGCCCAAGTGTCCATATGTGATGAGTTGAGAGTGGGAATGTGTAGACCAAGCCGTCGCCTTTCTGTGTGTATCCTCTCCTACCAGTCTGTGACCGGTACCATCAAAACAAGTGGGATCTCGATCGATGCCGACGTGTTCCGACAGAATGCAGGGGGTGTGGAGACTTGGGTTCACAAGGCATATTACACAGATCAAAGAGTCAGAGATTAATGGTTGAACTCGCATGGAAAAGGGAAGTAATTAATGAGGGGCCTAACGGCAAATTAAACAGACAGCAAAGCAATTATGTGGGTGAGTGTTGATCAATATCCCCGACATGCTGCCTCCAGGTCGGCTGCGTCATACAATAAAATGTAGCGGCTTTTTAATACCATTAGTGAAGAATGGTGTTGAAATGAAGCAGCAGGGAGGAGAGCAAGACTTAAGACATAGTTAATGGTAATCAATATCGGTATTGATACCAATATCACAGATGACAAAATCTGATCGATGGAATATTTCAGAGATGATGGAAGAAAGTCCAAATGTTGTTCTTAGATGACTCTTGGAGGCCTGTTGAAGCCCCTTTTCTACCACCAGGTTTGAGTGTGATCAGCCAGTATAGGTTGTTTCAAAATTGTCATGTGATTAAAATGTGACATTGTGACATAGTGACATCACAAGTGGGAGTGTCCACCCAGGTGTAGACTGTTTCTTGACATAATGCTAACCAACTTAAGGTATGGTATGACCGCAGGTTTTCCAGTGCATTATGGGAGAAAACTCTGGACCGACAATGACACCTTGATGGTTGGTGACTCTTGTCAACAAAGAAACATGGACAAACCACAACCATCTGTGCTCTATGTATAAATACATACATACAGCGCTGTGCCATCTAGGAGACTTATCTATCCAACCTACATCTGGAGGATACTCTCACTTGTGATATCTCTATGTCACAATGATAGTTTTAGTCACATGACAATTTTGAAATGGCTTGTAATGGCTTATCACGTTCACACCTGGTGGCAAAATAGGCGCCCTTTCAGATACAATATATTCTTATGGGGAATGTGGCGTTAATGAATTACTGAATTACTGAGGATATTGGCTGCACGGCATCCTCAGCAAGGATGCCGTGCAGTGAATAAGTCATGTCAGAGCTTTGCTGGAGCGCCTGAAGGTAAAGTGAGCTTGCTGAGACAGGTTTTATTTTTTGTAAATGCCTGCAGGTGTTTGTTGACTGCTGTGCTTACTCAAACACATATGGCAGGAAAATTGTTATCCCACTCCTGAAGATGAACGTTCAAGAAGTTCATGCATTAATTTGCGGTTGAGGAGTTCCATTGCTTGTTTTTATATTCAGGAGGAGAACTGGAGGGGCAAGCTCCTCTGACCCCCAGAAATTATCATGGAACTGCTTAATGAGAAGTTGTTTCCAATTTGCATTTAAGAGTGTTGGGGGAGTCTAATTGGTTGTATAATTTTGAATTCTGGGATGGCTGCCTTGTAATTGAAGGCTCCTCATTGCCAAAATACCAGTTTTTATTTTGAGCGCACTTGGCAATTTTAAGAAGTAATTAAGTAACAATCGAATGAGAAGGGGTTCAGAAAGTGTAAGGAAAATTCATAATTATTGGTTGTTCTTCATTCTCACTAATGCAAATTTATTTAATGAACATGGTGCGTACCAATCAAATAGCGTAATTATAATCATACCATTTCATAACTTCGCCAGAAAAAACCTTTTATTTGCACAGTCCTTCCCCATTCCTGCCATGATTGTATTGCTCTGCTGTGGGTTTTTCTTCTACCAGTCGGCAGCGATTACAAACACTCCAAATCCCACTCTTGCTGCCCTTTGGCGATGACGACCTCGCTTTGGATTGGATATATAGATGGATGCCGTTTAACAGCCTTTCTCCTTCTCTCGTCATTGCAATTTCAGCACATGATGCCCTGAAAGGTAGTCAACGCTGTGCTTTGTATTCCAGCTGAGCATCATCCCTTGATCCCTTACCTTTCAACAGCACAATAATCTGTTGTGTTGGAGAGATGTCCTGCAATGTTGTTCTTATCCTTCTTGCTTAGAGTTGTTGCGACTGATATGTGCCATGATTGAGAATTTAGATTTAACTTCCGTTTCGATGCTGGAAATATTTTCGCCGAAGGAACGTGACTCACACCCATATCCCAGCATACGTGTGTGTGTGTGTGTGGTGTGTGGTGCATCCAATAGATGAGACAGAAACATGGCCATAAATGGATGTAGGTGTGGGGGGGGGGGGGGGGTGGGGGGGGCGTACCTGGATGACTCCTGTCCCCTGCACATCCAGGATCTGAATACTCAGGACTAGGAACGTTCTTGCGGAGATAACATTTAGACCCAGTGTGCCGTACCATCAATCCCGATTAGGGTATTAGGGCCAGCCTAGCATAATACTCGGCGGGGAGGGAAAATGTGTGTGAATGCGCGAGAGTCCTGGTTACATAAGTGCTTCTTTGTTCGGCTCTGCCCACCTCGGAACACGTGGCTAACACAAGCGGCCGGTGGCGGGGGGCACTACGATCGCAGGGCAGCTGTATGCACATCACAGCCTTCATGTGCTGCCGTCTCACACGCGCTAAAACTGCAGCGCCTGGACACTTTTAAATAAATAATGGGTTTTTCCCTCCACGTCTCCGTCTGAGGGAACCTTTTAGATTAGGTGAGATAAACACCGTTGTCATACTCTGGAGTGAAAACATTGCATTTACATGAGTCCCGTGAACACGCGTGTGCACGAAGACACGTGTGCTCAGCCACTTAAAGCAACGGCTGCACACACACCCCTCCCCCACCCCTCACTTGGAAGTGGATTGGCCTTTTTAAATAGAAGATTCTGTCTCAGGCTGACATTTCTTTCTAATCAACTCATACATTATAAATGGACTACTGTAGTATAAATAACAGGTATTCCTGACAGGTATTTAAAAATGATATTTTATTTTCTCATGAATCAAACGGATTTAGAAAGATGACGGGGAAATAATCATGTGGGTCTGTATGTGTTACGGGGTGTACGGGTGGGGGACCCAAACGCAAGACCCAGACTCGGAGTTATGCAATACGGAGTGTTTTATTTACAATACAAACGTAACGGAACCGGGAGTGAAGCCAGCGGGACGGGTGGTGAGCGCGGCAGGCAGATGCAGGAACCGGCAGGCAGGGATAGGTGGGTAGACAGGTAGGCAGGGAGATGAGCTGGCTGGAGACGGACGAACGGGGAGAATCACGGGTAGAATTAACAGCAGAGCAATAGGTACTATTTGCAACAATGATCTGACGACCAGTGGGTGGAAAGCCGGGGTTCTTATACTGTGACTAATTGTTGATAGATGGCAGGCGCGAGTGCAGCGCAGGTGCCGCTAATGACGCTGGGGCGGCACCGGAGCCCGGAGCCACGCCCACCAACACCGTGAGCCCGGAGACACGGTCGAGACCGTGACAGTACCCCCCCCTCAACGGGAGCCTCCCGGCGACCCACAATCACCGGGCTGGCACCGTCAGGCGGACGACCTGGAGGCAGGGCAGAGGCCGAGCAGGGACCCTCAGGTGGACGACCTGGAGGCAGGGCGGAGGATACCGGTGACGTCGGAGCGGGGACTGGGGCTGGCTGCGACCCAGCCGCAGGAACGGGAGGCTGCTGCAGTCCACCCGGGACCGGTACCGGGGATGGCTGCAATCCACCAGCGGGAACCGGGAACGGGACCGGGGATGGTTGCGACCCAGCAACGGGAACCGGGAACGGGACCGGGAATGGCTGCGACCCAGCAGCGGGAACCCGAGGCTGCTGCAGTCCAACCAGGACCGGGACCCGGGATGGCTGCTACCTAGCAGCAGGAACTGGCAAGGGCTGCTGTGGTCCGGCCAGGACCGGGACCAGGGGTGGCTGCGACCTAGCAGCAGGAACCGGCAGGGGCTGCTGCAGTCCAGCCGGGACCGGGATCAGGAATGGCTGCGACCTAGCAGTAGGAACCGGTAGGGGCTGCTGCGGTCCAGCCGGGACCAGGACCAGGGATGGCTGCGACCTAGCAGCAGGAACCGGAGGCTGCTGCAGTCCAACCAGGACCGGGACCCGGGATGGCTGCGACCTAGCAGCAGGAACCGGCAGGGGCTGCTGTGGTCCAGCCGGGACCGGGACCCGGGATGGCTGCGACCTAGCAGCAGGAACCGGCAGGGGCTGCTGCGGTCCAGCCGGGACCGGGACCAGGGATGGCTGCGACCTAGCAGCAGGAACCGGCAGGGCTGCTGCGGTCCAGCCGGGACCCGGGATGGCTGCGACCCAGCAGCGGGAAACAGGGGCTGCTGTGGTCCAACTGGGACCCGGGATGGCTGCAACCCAGCAGCGGGAAACAGGGGCTGCTGCAGTCCTAGCAGCGGGAACCTGAAGCTGCGGCGGTCCAGCCGGGAGCCGGGATGGCTGCGACCCAGCAGGACTGAGTTATGCAATACAGAGTGCTTTATTTACAATACAAACGTAATGGAACCGGGAGTGAAGCCAGCGGGACAGGTAGTGAGCAGGCAGGGATAGGCGGGTAGACAGGTAGGCAGGGAGATGAGCTGGCTGGAGACGGACGAAAATCCAAACAACAGAGCAACAGGTACTATTTGCAACAATGATCCGATGACCAGGGGGTGGAAAGCCGGGGTTCTTATACTGACTAATTGTTGATAGATGGCAGGCGCGAGCGCAGCGCAGGTGCCGCTAATGACGCTGGGGCGGCACCGGAGCCCGGAGCCACGCCTACCAACACCGTGAGCCCGGAGCCACGCCCACCAACACCGTGAGCCCGGAGACACGATCGAGACCGTGACATTATGGATGTGTGTGGGTGTGGGTGTGTGCATATTTTGTGTAATTGTGTCTTTTATCCGGCTTGCTTACAAAGCACTTTGTTTATAAATGGACAGTTATCACAGACATAATGTTGATGTGCTCTTTTAGTAGTTGCACTATAAATACAAGCAGACAATCTGGGTACACATGGTGCACCGTTAGCTCAATAATGGTGCTACATCGTGTTGTACCGTTAGCCTGCACGGGTCTGATTTTCAAGACCCGCTCCCGCCCCACACCCGCGATGTGCAATACCAAACCCACCCCGCCATCCGCACTCATGCCACAATGCCACATAAGTGGCTTAGTTCGGGGCTCCTCCAAGGACACAGGCAAGTAGTGGTGTTGAAAATGCTGGGCTGTCTGGATGGGCTGGGTAGGGATTGGCAGCTAGGCCATGGTGGAGCCCGTTGGAGGGCCTAGAACTACCCATGCTAGGTCCACCCTCCACCAGGCAACGTGCCTCGATCCCCCGCCTCTCTTCCGGAGCGTGGGCCTTCAGCGGCTGTCCCACCTGGCAGAGGCATGGCTGGTTGCAGGGGTTGCCAGCTGCAGGCGATTGCCCATGGAGGTTGCTGCGCCGCCACCCTCGTCCTCTGCTGTTTGTTGAGTAAAATGGCCGACAGAGCAGATGGTACCCTGCTAGCATGCTAGCGCTCTGCTAGTTTGTGTGCTGTTGGCTGACTTAACTGGGCCAGGTGAGGCCACTTAAGCCAGTCATCAAACACACACACTCCAACAGTACCTTTTGTTAATTGCTTTGGATAAAAGCGTCTGTCAAATGCCCTGAATGTAAATGTAACATCATCTGTTAGCTCACTACATTGCAGTGTTGGCTCACTAGCGACGCTACATCTTCCAGGCTAGTGCCTCTTTTCCTCCACTGTTGACTCTTTTCTTTCTTCCTTTTGACAATGCAAACCCATTGTCTTAAAGCCACAGAACACATTTTCCCATTCCACAGCATTATATTGTTAGAATAGTTTGTGATTTTTGGTCCTATCAGATCTCGGTAGAAGCCCAATGAGAACAAAAAAAAAAAGGTATCCGCTTTCTCCCATGTTTCTTTTCCATGCGGTGTTGACACGTGTGCTTCTGCTACTGTCGACTCAGTCATTATCAGAACAGCAAATGCCATTTGCAATAACCGCCATTGAGATGGATTTTTCTTGTCAACCTTGCATGAATTCTATTCCTGCCCTAATCAAATATTTATTCAAACACGGGTTCCTGAAATAGTGCGATAGTTAACGCTTCACTTAGGAGGGAAAATATTGATTAATACTCCTAGGCTGATTTATACGCGGCAGCCTGCTGTGTCTTGACTCGTAATTCTTGCTGAACTCGGGGAGCACACACTGGCATAATTTATGACAGGAATAAATGCGGCGGGGTTACAAAGTTATTTCCATCGGGAGCGCTCCAAACATGGACGCATTGCCTCACCTTCACATGTGAATTTTGTTAACCGCTGTGTCCTCCGCAAGAAATGACACGGCTGTTTAATTCTTCATAGCCGATACATACCCAGAGTGCCGGGGCATCGTTTATTCAGCCGCTACGGCAACACAGGGAGTCCAAAATTCAGAAATCCCAGACGGAGGGCAGCCCAGTAGTGTACGTAGGAATATGGCGAGGTCCAGCTGTGTTCAAAGCAGACATAATAAAAGCCTTCCTTAAAGGCGGGGAGGCTGCCAACTCCTCCCAGCCTCGCTTTCTTAAAAAACAACCGGTTGGCCTATCACAGTGCAGCTGATGGATGGGCAGATCGCGGAGCCCATCAGTCAAACCCAGACCAGCCCCTGTCAAGGGCCCGGGACCCGTCAGATCACTATCCATTAGTCACATCAACCTCTTGGCCGGAGCCTGTTTGGATTAGCATTTTCACTGCATTACATGAGCCAGGGCCACGCTGGCTGAGAGGCCGGGAGATGTTTGAGCAATGCAACTATAATTAACTCTAAAACACATCCATCTAAGCCTTCCTTTCCCTATAGTGATCATATAGACACATTTTATTTGTATTTTTTGTATGAATGTTTATTATGATTATGATTATTATTTGTATTATTATTATTATTATTATTATTATTATTTATGTTTATTACAAATTTTGTATATATATATATTCTATATGTGATATACGGATTATATTTATATGAAGCTGTTGCTCAGAGCAACCAGTGGCCCGGTGTGCAGAGCTGTGTCTTGGCTGCTCCTGTGATCGACCTGTATTGATCTCTGTCTTGGGTTAGGAGTGTCATGTAGGATCCAGAGACATGTAAGGAGACCTTAAATTACCCATAAGGTATTATGGGTGTGTGGTCGTGTTCTTTCTCAGTGATGGTCTGGGGACTGTTGTCATCTTCCACCCGGCCTGTGTCTATCCAGTTACCCCCCCTGCACCTCATGAATGAGGTGCACCTGTGCTAATATTGATGTCCGCTATGGAGGGAAATCTCTGGGATGAATTCTAAACAGAATGAAATCAAATTAAAACCAACAAGGGAAATGTGGGTAAAGACAATGTATCGTTGGATCCATCTTGAATGTATCTATAACAGTAACTCTTAATTAACCAGTTCCTGCAGTCCTGACATAATATGTTCGAAGGACTCTTGAGTGACAGCTCGGGATCCCCTTCAGAAAAAAAATAAACCCTGCACATTAAGTACACTATCGACGTTTCCTCTCAAGAGCGGAAATTATTACAGCCGGTCACTTTGTCACAGCGGGAGTTAATTAATTGGAGTTTATTATACGTTTGTCGCTGTCAATTCAACGCACAGCCCTGCTTGGCCAACTCACAGTTAACTGAAACACGATCCGACGGATATTTTTTTCCACTGCTCTCTTTTTCATCTTTTCATCAACAACTGCGGTCTCCCATCTCTCCCTCAACACCGCGCTGACATTCTGCAGCGTAGGACTGAATAGAGCAGGCTGCCGCGCCACCACCACCTGATGTCAGGCGGTGACAGAGCCATTAAAAACCCAAAGAACCGAGCTGGGGCCATCCGGAGAACAGCCTAGCCCGCGGCGGCTCGCGGCACCCGGGGACGGGCCGGCCCCTCGCAAACGCAGCCGGAAAAAATGACTGATGACGGAAGCCCCTGGCGAGTCCAAGGACACCCACCAAATGGTCCCGCGTAATCAATGCCGCTGTCACACGTCTCATTCAAACACGGCCATTGCTGCTGACAGAGAGTGCGTGCAGCACACGGACACACATATATTACCGGGTGGATTTTACAGCCAGATGCGCTATGAGTCCCCAAAGCCCAGTGGATGGATGGCTAGATAGATAGATAGATAGATATGGGTCGAGCTGAAGCCTCTCTCCCGTCAACGCCAGACAAAGAGGACAAATGATCGAAGGGAGAGGGAAAGGACACGAGGTGGCAAAACAATGACGATGAAACGGAGACTGTGGGTGGCGGGGGGGTGAGGTGGGTGGGCGGTGATCTAAAGAAGAAACACTGGGCCCTTGACACACGGAATCCTCTTTCGTGAACATTCGAGACCTCGCATGGCGCTGTGTCCAGATGGAGCTGTCACGATGAAGCATCCCCCCCCCCCGCCCCGCCTTACGCAAGTGTCTGCAGGACCTCCCCCCCCCCCCCCCCCACCCTCCACCCCCACCCCTGCGTGCTACCCTGAGCTAAACAGACAGGCTAACCTTGTGTCGTCCAAACTCACTCCCATACACCGATGACTCATCCCACGTGACGCAGTACTCTTGAGGATGTGTGTATGTGAGTGATTTATTTTTGTCTCCACCCCCCCCCCCCCCCCCAACTCAGCTACTCCACCGCCTACCCACTCCCAGACACACACACACACACACACACACACACACACACACACAGACACACACACCCACACACAGACACATACACATCCCGATCACAAAAGGGAAATGTGTCTGGCGCGCCAAGAGACGTAATTTGGCGCAACATGGCAGTTGGCACCGCTCCAGATTATAAAACAGGATTCAAAATTGATTTTGTTGTGTGATTAAGGCAGGTAGTTAACATTCTGTGTTTTTGATGTGTGTTTCTTTTTAATTGGTCACTGGTGCTGGAGCTCAGCTCAGCCCATCCAGCACCATGGAGTGGTTACACACATATACACTCATGCCCCTGTCTACCTATGGGGTATTAAGGGTAAATAATAAGCAATGAACCTCCCCTTCATGTGTTGGGAGGCGGGAGGAAACCCCTGTGAACATACATGGGGAGGAAGATACATGTCAACTCCATGCATACTGGTACACAAAAGACTTCAAGGTTTCCTGACCGCCACGCAGACTCTTTCTGCAAAGCGTGCATCCTAACGGCGTCTTGTCTTGTCGTCCTGATTCCTACCTCCTCCGGTATGTTCGTTTTCAACCCACCCCCCCACCCCCCGCGTTGCGTCGAGATGCGTACTCTGTGAAAGCGCCGGCGTGTTTGATGGACAAGAGGCGCGACGGGGGAGGCGCTACCGAAGGGAAAGCAGGGGTCGTTTGATTTACTTTGCGCGTCAAGGACAGTGTTGTGAGGCCCCCTTCGCCGGCGGTGTAGTTTAGTGTGGTGTAGAGGCGGTGTAGTTTAGTGTGGTGTAGAGGCGGTGTAGTTTAGTGTGGTGTAGAGGCGGTGTAGTTTAGTGTGGTGTAGATTGCGAGCCGTTTGCTTCCTCCAGGGTGTTTCTGCAGCTACGCGTGCTGAAAACCGCTGGGTTTATACAGCGCCTTTGTATCCGCTGACTACGGCCACTCAAGACACTTCACATGTCATCCCTTACATTTTCAAGCACCGGCGTTTGTCTGGCTCCTCGCGGTTAGACGCAGGGGGGGAAGAAGTAGGCCTATTCAGATATTTTACTTAAGTAAAAGAGGTAATGCCACACTGTAAGTAAAAGTACAAAAGTATTAGAATCAAAATATACTTTAAAGTACCAAAAGTAAAAGTACTCATGATGCAGAATGGCCCATTTTCAGAACAATATGTACAATATTGTATCATAATTATTGATGCATTAATGTGTTCATCACTTTAATGTTGTAGCTGATAAATGTGAAGCTAATTTAAATGTATTTATATTGTATATATTACTTTACATACTGCTGGGTCGCTTAAGAAATTCTCCCTGCGGGGACCAATATATCCTTATTGCTACAATAATATAATAATTTATATATAGATTATACTTTGTTATTTTTGTCATTGTTAATTTTAATCTTCACAGTCACTCGAAACTAAAGCTGTCAGATAAATCTAATGGAGTAAAAAGGACAATATTTAGCCTCTGAGATATAGTGGAGTAGAAATAGTACCTCAATTGTGTACTTATGTACAGTAGTTGCACTGAAGTACTTCCACTTTCCACTCCTGGTTAGACGGTGGCCTGCTGCAGTGCTCCACCTCCTGAGCTGCTGACGACCATTCCTCTATTCTGTCCGCTAACCTGTGACGAAGAAGAAGAAGAAGGAAAAAATATCATCCATGTTTACTCTGCGTAGTTTTGATTGAAGACATCGACCGTAAAAGATTTTCCGATGGAATTCGGAAGTTACTTTCCCGAGGCGGGAAGGCACGTTGCCATAATGGCTCTGTAGATCAGCGCCACGTGATATCTGTTGGCTGTCTGAGAACGGCACTTTGATACATCGTTCACCAGGAAACTAATGGCCCTGCATGAATATCAGTGATATGTTTCCCTTCCCATCATCCTATTTCACTCGCCATCCGTGTTCCCTCCTCGCTCTTCATGCCCTCAAGTCATTTCATGTGACACAAGGTTTTCTAATAAATTAAATAGCATCTGATTCTATTTTTTGCGCCCGGCGAGCTCTCCTTACCTCCTTTGAGTATTTCGATATTTTAAGTGATCCGTTTTATGAATGTTTTATGTGGGCGACGAGACGCAACCCGTCAATCATAATGTAACTGTATATTGTTTTAGCGTTTACCTCTTTTTTAGCATTTTCTTTCCAACTGGCTCTCCGAAAAGGCTTTTAAAAAGGTGTTTTTTTTTAAAAAGGGGGGATTTGAACCTCAAGATTACTGTTAACTTTCATAAGGTCACGACCAAAGCAACATTTGATAATACATCCATAACGAGAGGTTGAGAGGTTGTGTAGAGATACGGTACATACGGGGATCTCTTTCTGTGGATGCAGTAATGAAACCATAAATCATGGCATTGTTGGACACACTCCCAGCGCTTGAAATTTCCCAAGGTACTCTCCCCTCCAGACCCTGTTTCCGACTACTTACACTGTTAAATAGACTTGACCGCAGAAGATAAAGTGAATTGTGGTTATCCTTGACTTCCTTCATAACTTCAACCGAGGAGGGAGAATCATGAGTTTTATATTGCTTACTCTTTGATTGGATAATATAAAAACAAATAAAGGAAAACTACAACAACAGAGGTGATCACAGATAGTTAATTCAGGCATAGATTACACAATAAAAGTACTGTGGAAGCAGTGAAACACAAGCTAGAAAAAAGAGTTTATATTTCCAACAACTCAATGATGTAGTGTTTATGGCTTCATGCTGGGTTCTGTTGTTCGTATGATTCAAGTCTGGTCAATGCGCCGCAAACCATCGACCGGAAGTACCATACTTTCGACCGGGAGCTCCTCTGCCTTTACCTCACTGTTTGCTGACGTTCGCCACGGCCTAAGTGACTGAGCCGCTGTCCGCCCACCAGCGGCGACAGCTCTCCTGCATCTCAGAGTTCACCACGGACATTCAGCACGTTGCTGGCAAGGCCTCTCTCATCGCAGACTGCCTGTCCACTTTGGGCTCGACTACACCCACATGGCAGTGGACCAGGCCGGAGACTCAGATGTGCAGCCGCTCAGGTCGACTGGTACTGGGCTGCAGTTGGACGATGCTGGCACCACGCTCCTGTGTGATGTCTCCACGGGACAGCCCCGGCCCATCATTCCCACCGGGTGGCAGCGGCTGGTTTTCAATGCTATCCATGACCTTGCCCACCCGGCCAAAATGGCATTGCAATGGTTGGTGGCAGCTAAGTTTGTCTGGCACGGGCTTAAAAAGGATGTGAGAGACTGGGCTGAAGTCTGCGTGGTCTGCCAGCGGGGTAAGATGCACCACCACGTCAAAGCACCCCTAGCATATTTCCTGTCCCCGAAAGGAGGTTCAACCACATCCACGTGGACCTGGTAGGCCGGGCTACACCCCTTCCAGGGCTTCACTTACCTCCTCACAATGGTTGACATGACCACGCGTTGGCCGGAAGCTTTCCCACTATCAGCAACATCCACCGAGGTGGGTTGCCAGCCTCAAGGACAGCAGCTGGGTTAACAGGCTCATGTGGGTCATGCTGGGCCTGAGGACCGCCCTGAAGGAGGCCCTCTGATCCTTGTTTGCGCAATTGGTTTACGCCCAGACCCTGATCACCCATCATGCCGCATTGCGGCAGGGGAATCTGCTACAATTGGCGCCCAAAGGGGGGTCCCCCAGGACAAAGGAACACACCTCCCAGCACCCTTCCCTCATGGCAGCGATGGTCGTCGGTGGGGCCCAGCAGAGGAATGAGTGGGGGCGCAGGAACCGCCATGGGCACCCGCCTGTGGCTAGCCACCCCTGCAACCAGCCTGGAGCAGCCCAAGACCCAGCCATGCCTCTGCCAGGAAGGACAGCACTGGCCCCCATGCCCCGGGAGGGAGATGGGTGATTGGGCCACGTCGCCTGGTGGAGGGTGGCCATACCAGTTACTGTTCCAGGCCCTCCAACGCGCTCCACCACGGCCTATCTGCCAATCCCCACCCAGCTCATCCAGACAACCCAGCAACAGCCCACACCCAGAGACACCTCCGCCAGTCAAGGCAGAAGCCTAGGCCTCCGGTTTCCACGATGGAGGTGGAGGGGGGTTGGCTGACCACATTGGGGACATGTGGACGGTCCATGGACACCTCCGCCATTAAAGGCAGCAGCCCAGGGGAGGAAGGTTGGCTGGCCACACTGGTGGGGTGTGTGTTCCCTGTGTTGCCTCACCTGGCCCCCCTAGAGTCTGGGGGTGGGGCTACAAACCTGTGGTGCATTGCCTAATCAGTGCATTACAGGTTAAGTCAACCATCAGCACACACACACTCAGAGAGTGCTAACGTGGACAGGCCGGAGACTCAGATGTGCAGCCGCTCAGGTCGACTGGTACTGGGCTGCAGTTGGATGATGTGTCTTTCGACGATGCTGGCACCACGCTCCTGTGTGATGTCTCCACGGGACAGCCCCGGCCCATCATTCCCACCGGGTGGCAGCGGCTGGTTTTCAACGCTATCCATGACCTTGCCCACCCGGCCAAAAAGGCATTGCAATGGTTGGTGGCAGCTAAGTTTGTCTGGCACGGGCTTAAAAAGGATGTGAGAGACTGGGCTGAAGTCTGCGTGGTCTGCCAGCGGAGTAAGATGCACCACCACGTCAAAGCACCCCTAGCATATTTCCTGTGCCCGAAAGGAGGTTCAACCACATCCACATGGACCTGGTAGGCCGGGCTACACCCCTTCCAGGGCTTCACTTACCTCCTCACAATGGTTGACATGACCACGCGTTGGCCGGAAGCTTTCCCGCTATCAGCAACATCCACCGAGGTGGGTTGCCGGTTCGGCACAAGGAGGCCACGCTTTGGGCCAGCCTCAAGGACAGCAGTTTACGCCCAGACCCCCCCCCCCCCCGGCTCCGGATGTCCCCCCTCCCGGACATTTTTGCCCCTGTCCCCACCTCGTATCATGGTCTCCCAGGGTCCCATGTCCCTGTGAGTCTGCAGTCGGCGAGCTAGGTTTTCATCCACCACGATGTGCACCGTGGGAGATGGGTGATTGGGCCACGTCGCCTGGTGGAGGGTGGCCATACCAGTTACTGTTCCAGGCCCTCCAACGCGCTCCACCACGGCCTATCTGCCAATCCCCACCCAGCTCATCCAGACAACCCAGCAACAGCCCACACCCAGAGACACCTCCGCCAGTCAAGGCAGAAGCCTAGGCCTCCTGTTTCCATGATGGAGGTGGAGGGGGGTTGGCTGACCACATTGGGGACGTGTGGATGGTCCATGGACACCTCCGCCATTAAAGGCAGCAGCCCAGGGGAGGAAGGTTGGCTGGCCACACTGGTGGCGTGTGTGTTCCCTGTGTTGCCTCACCTGGCCCCCCTAGAGTCTGGGGGTGGGGCTACAAACCTGTGGTGCATTGCCTAATCAGTGCATTACAGGTTAAGTCAACCATCAGCCACACACACTCAGAGAGTGCTAACGTGCTAGCTTGTACCATCTGCTGTGCTTGATGTCATGTCATGTCTTCATTCATCACAATCTTTGAAATAAAGCAGACTTTTCAACCGCACTACCTGCCTGTGTCCTTGGAGGAGCCCCAAAGACGCCACATCATGTGTCATTGTGTCAGAGGAATCTGCTCCACCCACTAACAACAGCAATATCACCTCTCAAACTAACGTCACGTCTTAATCGGCCTCACGTGCAAACAAGATGGAGAAAGAAAGAAAATAAAGACAGATTTATGGCTGGCTGTATTTTTGAATCTCGCCGCGTGGCGACGGAACCAAGACACAGACACAACGCTGCATCTTTGTCTTGCTTGCGTGACACCGAGCGCTTTGTCGTGGTAATGGGTCCATTTTGTGAGATGCAGAGTGAGTGTCGGAGGGATGGGCCAGGCATTGGTCCACATGCTGCCCAGCCGCACGGTAATCAGCGTCACAGGTCTGGCGGGTGGCGGTGGCGGTGGCATGTGGCTGTGACGGAGGCTGTTTATCACACACCGCCCTGTGCCAACCGCCCCCCGAACCCCCCCGCCACCCCCCCAGCCGCCCCCCCCCCCACCCACCGTCCCCCCTCCAAAACAATAGCGTAGCCCATGGAAACACGGAACGGTCACGTCCTACACTGCCCAATGGCTCGCTGTGCTTTTGGATGTTGTGTTGCTAGGGCTATCAATGGGTGGTCTCCCCACTCGAGTGGGGATTCGCCATCTGGGTTTTTTTTTTTACTGGCCACTTCTCTGGCTTTGGTGTCACCTCCACTTGTGACCGAGAAACAATACTACAGCGGGGCGGGGGGGTAGCGGGGGTCAACGGCGGCAGGAGCCATGCCAGCATTTTGCCATGAAGGGAACCGGAAAAAGGGTGGTTGGGGGATGGATAATTTGTTATGTAGTTCTCGTTGTATTTATTTTTTATTTATTTTTTATTTTATTTAACCTTTATTTATCCAGGCAAGCAACTAAGAACAAATTCTTATATACAGAAGCAGCCTGACTGTATTATTGTATTGTTGTTGTAGTGCCGAGGTCTTGTGTCTCGGCGTGTGATTTGTTAGTGTGATATCCAAAAACAATTTAGACGCAATTCCAAAAATTCAGTTGTTTTAATTCTTGTTTGTTTTTTTCACCCACGTCCTTTTAAAACCATAAAAACCATATATCTTGATCCTTCGCTCTCTCTCTCTCTTCTCTGCCTCGGCTCAGGAATGAATCAACTGCTTTTCAGGATGTGGAGCGAATGCGCTGACCCTGCCATGGGGAGCGGAATACATGAAGTGAAGAGAAATGATGGCATGGATTGATCTGGAAGGAAGAGGTCAAGGTGAGGCGGGGGAGGATGAGGGGGAGCTGCTCGGGAATGCAGGACGAGGTGTCGCCAAGTGTGTGTGTGTGTGTGTGTGTGTGTGTGTGTGTGTGTGTGTGTGTGTGTGTGTGTGTGCGTGTGCGTGTGCGTGTGTGTGTGTGTGTATGGCATCTTGTGTATAAGTTCTTCCATTGCTTGGCATGTGTATGTGTGTGTATGTGTGTATACGTGTATGTGTGCGAGTGCGCATGTGTGCCATCATCATGAGCATTTATTACAAAGTCAGTGCAGATAAACCATACGTGGACAGCCAGCTATCCATATAAAAGGTCTTGTAACACTGGCCAACGCAGAACTCTTTGACCCCCTCGGTCCGGTCAAGGCGAAATGTCTTGAAGCACTCGTGAACCCCTGGACCGAGCAGTTAACCTTTCACCTCGGATGCAGAGCAGCCTATTGCTGCCAAACGCCACGGCCGTCACCTCTTTTTCGGTTCCCCGCCAATCAAGTGGTTTAATCCAGTTGCGAGAGCCCTGGAAATAGCCTCAGCCTGCCAACTCTAATCCAGAGAATTCTTTGGGTTTGTCCCCCCCTCCTGCTTCTGTCTTGCCGTGCTTGAGAGCATCAAGTGCTGTCAATTAAAGCCTCCACAAATGTGAGCCTGCGGGAAGCTTTCTTCGATACCGTCGGCGCTCATGCCCAACAGAGGAGTGGATATAGGCTCTTGTTTATCCCAGGCTACGAATGGACGACTATTGAGCCGCATCAACAATTTAATTACGGCAGTTGGCCAGCTGCTGCTAATCTCCACATGTTTACCTCTGTAACAAAGTTCCCCTTAATAGACTCGCTATGAATCTCAGGTTTGTATGGAGTTCAGGCTGCCTTAAGTCTCTTGTCCTGCGCTTGTGTCCACGCAGGAAGATTGCTGCTCATCAGAGGACATACGTAATGGACTTAAAATTGAATGTGGAGTCGGCTTATTTGGCCTAATCACTCTGGCGTTGGAGAGATGGAACAAGCAGGAGCCCTTGCCCGGTGCAAACATATAATCACTCAAATTGCACCCTTTTCACGAGCCACCTGGACCGATAAGATCTTTTGAGGGGAAATGGCACATTTTTGTTCTGTCTGACTGAAGCTGAGCAGAAGAGACACTTCTGGAAAACATCCTACGTTTGTGGTGGGTATAATGCTATCTTTAAGATACAGTTAAGGGGATACATTTTTTTTACATTTGACATCTTGAATGCAGCCACTGACTCTATTCAGTGTCTCTATTCCTCTATTGGGATCTATTCAATTGGCAATTTTCTATGGTGACGAGTCGTCAAGAGTGACCGATCCAGTTTCAGTAGCCACAGAATGTCACAATATAGCAGCAATCACTGAGGACTGTCCCCTCTGTCTAATGGCTCGTCTCATTATCGAAAAGCCATATTCCCCACATTACATATTTACTGACACAAGAGTGTTACTCCTGGTGGGAGGTGTGTGTGTGTGTGTGTGTGTGTGTGTGTGTGTGTGTGTGTGTGTGTGTGTGTGTGTGTGTGTGTGTGTGTGTGTGTGTGTGTGTGTGTGTGTGTGTGTGTGTGTGTGTGTGTGTGGTACACAGAGTGCTGATTATCTGCAGCCAACCCTGCTTGAAACCAAATCCTGCTACCACTCTCTCTGTGTCTCTCCCTCCTCTCGCTCTCTCCCCCCTCCTCTCTCTCTCTCGCTCTCTCTCGCTCTCTCTCTCTCGCTCGCTCGCTCTCGCTCTCTCTCGCTCTCTCTCTCCCTTCCCCTCCTCTCTCTCTCTCCCTCCTCTCTCGCTCTCTGTCACCACCTGTCAGAACCAAGATGCAAAGTGATGCCCGCCACCGGCTCACAGCACCTCTCAAATTAATAGCTCTGCACGCCGCGCCGTCGAATGCAACACAATCAGAGTGTCTGTTATTTTGTGGGGACGGCAGAACCACACAATCCTCTGCGGCATATTGTCATGCGGCGGCGTCCGCTGTAACAAACGTGAGATCAAAGGAGCTCTTTGGAATCCTAATCAAATCTGTCTGCGATCCTGCGGCTCGGCCCGGGAATGGCGGAGCTGCGGTCCTGGAGGGGCGGGGGAGGTGGGTGGGGGGGGGGGGGGGGTTGCGTGTTTGGAGGCCCCGGGTCTGAATACCTGAGACAGTAAATAGATGGGGCGGGAGCCGTCATTTGCATATAAAAAGGAGCGGTGATAAAGGGAAACACTTAACCTGGATTTTCTCACCATCCAACACTCTGGCACCGCCAACCAAATGACGGAAGACCAGTTGTTTTATCAAAGGGGGATCCCATTAGGTGATAATTGTATTTGTTTCTCCCGAGGACGATGAGGTGGGTGCGGGGGGGGGGGAGAGTAGAGAAAAGGAACACAAAGGGGGGAGGTGGGCGGCACCGGAGGGAGGTGGAGAGGGGTGAGGGGCTCAGTGGAGAGGGGCTGGGCAACTGTAAGCGACTGAAGAGGCCCTCGCGTTAAATGTGTCTGCGTTGGCGAGTGGGCCTGCCTGTAAGCTTGTATGGGTAATGAGCAGGGGCTGCTTTCGGAAATTAAAAAAGAAAAACCAGACGCTTCTGCTTTGAACTTGGCGGAGTGGATCTGTTGAGGGTACGATTTTGTGTCGGGTCAATTACTCAACGGTTGTAGCAGGCGGCAAGGTAGGCAGGCGTACGCGCCCCAAACTGTAACGTCTTCAAGGACGGCGCATAACTCCTTGTGAGTGCACAAGCGCTCGTCCTCCTATAGCTCATGATGTTTACTACAAGGTAAAAGCCTCTCTCAGCAGTTTCCATCATGTGGAGGCGTCCGTCCAGTCTGGGGTAGATTTAATCTGTCGATTCCGAGTGGCGCGGACAAATCGTAGCCTCGTAACCTGATGGGCTCTACGGTTCATTAGTCTCATGTTCCTTAATCAATACCAAGCGTTCCTTGCATCACAGATGAATCAGACGACATTTTTACAGCACTACTAATTGCTATACACATTACTATGAAGTCGGCCACTGTACTGTGAGGCTCTCCAAGTGGAAAATAAAATAAGGTTTGCAAGATTTGTCTATTGATTTGTCTATTACGGTCATATACCTTTTCTCTTGATAGCTCCGCATCTTCTCCACCGCCCTCCTTCATATGCTCAAGACAAAATGTATGTACATACATCTGTGATTGTGTACTAAACACTAATGGGTTTCTAAATCTAAAGATCATGTGACCCCTCTTTGGTGGGTTGGATTGAGTGACATTCAACAGAAGACCGACATTAGCTGTGTTGTCCCAACATCTCCAGGCCGTACTCAATGTCAACGTCTCCACATATCTTCCTCTGTGAAGGATGGGGCTCTCCAGTGGGACCAGGCTGGCGGGGAGGCTGGATCAAGACGGGTGGGGATGAGTCTCTACTTGAAGGCTCATTGTCCCTGGAGGCCTGAAGAGAGAAGGTCTTCAAGAAATCGAGTGTGCCTTCTCCCCACACCTTACCCCCCCCACCCCCCAAGACGGCCTCTATCTGTGCTTTAATGAAAACTATTCATCTGGCACTCGCAGCTAGCACACCGTGCACTACCTTAGTGCCAGAGACAGCAAAACAGAAGAAGAGCACACACCTCCACACAGTCCGGCTTGAGGCAACGTGGTACCGGTGCACCGGCCCTAGGAGAGGGGGGGGGGGGGGGGTTCATGCTCTGCATACGGAGGCAGGTTGACCTTGACCAACTAGGTGGTGTCTGAGAACACGCCGGGTCCCCGTGGCGGAGGTGGGGCCGCAGCCAAGCGGCCCCTCTAGAGAGCCGCTCATCCGGATAGGAGAGCCATCAATCAAGATGCCCATTGATCCCTGTGTCGGATGGCTTGATTTCCCTGTGTAATAATCGTGTCTGTTTTTTTCCAAAAAAATGTAAACCTTACCTATAGTGTGTTGGCCAGGAGCAGCAGCTTGGTGGTAGATAAAGATGTTTATTCTATATCATGGAGATTTGTTAACTCATAGACTAGAGAGATTAGACCTGGCAATTATACATTACAAAAACACAATTCAGTCCCACAATTGTCTATAGTGATACTGAGTGGTAGTGTGTGTCCTGAGAGTGGCAGAGGGGTATGTACATACTACATGTGTGTGTGTGTGTGTGTGTGTGTGTGTGTGTGTGTGTGTGTGTGTGTGTGTGTGTGTGTGTGTGTGTGTGTGTGTGTGTGTGTGTGTGTGTGTGTGTGTGTGTGTGTGTGTGTGTGACGTGCATGCAATTTAACAATATCGCACCTTTTTTGTTTTCTCAGAGTACAGACTCCAACATTCTCCCTGTAAAATTTGCAGAGATATAATTGGGTCAGTCCATTCACAGTCTGGCTAAATGACGACTGTGTTGCACAGACTATTGAAGAAGACGTAGTTGAAGCAGTCTCATGCGAGTAGCGCAAAAGGCCGAGCCATTGTTCCAGATCTGTTCGGGAACTGGGTTGCGGATTAGTGCGTCTGCCTTCCCCCTGTTGTGGTCAGCGCACCACCACGACCGTCAGAGGCCAGGCCGACATGTGCTGGCCGGCGATAATGATTGTCAAATCACAATGGAGCCGACAAACTGCCGCATGGAATAAAGGAACGGCGCCATATCAGTGCCGAGCATGGCAGGAATTCACGCGCAACAAAAGGCGACCGGTGTCCTGCGTGCTGAGCTAAGCTGATGGAGGGGTGTTTTATTTTTAATTCAAATAATAATGTGAGGCGCTGGAGGTGGTGTGGGATTTCTTTTAGCTAACGCTCACGGGCTATAGGCTCTGAGGTTGCAAGAGCGGTGATATCTAGCTCTATATACACGAGATACGATATTACCACTTGATGAGTCATCGATGAAATGACCCGCATAGAAACACAAAAGAACTAAGGAAATGCCAAAGATCTCCGGGTGTCCCCGTCGATAATTAGCTTATTTGATGTTCCTCCGAGAGCGCATGAAGGCCAAGAGCGGCGCGCAGGGCCCTGTTTACCTATCCTTCCAATGAAGAAAGTCAATAGTTTCAATTGGCTTCAGACGCTGTGGGTGGGCGAAAAAAACCAATTGGAGTTGTAATGGAGGTCATGCAGAACAAGCCAGCTTGTTGTTTGCGAGCTTATCAATTTCTACGCAGTATTGCCTGCCAATGTTTTATGCCTGTGTTAGTGTTGGAATGGTTGAGCTGAAACTCTGTTTTTAAAGTGTTTCTTCGATTGCGTCTGATGGACATCGGCCAAACATTAAATCTCTCTGCTCGAGGTATAGCTTGGATAATATGCAGTGTAGAAGTGTAACCAGAAAGCAATACGTACACATGTGAAGCTTTGTAACAAACTCTTTTTCAATTACATATCATATCCTATCATTTCATATCTCTCATATCTCATATTTTCTTACCATTGGAAAATGCTTTAATTAGATCAGCCACGACACTCTGGGTTAATTGAACGGGTTAAGATCATCGTTGCATTAGATATAAACTGTCCTTTCTGTTTAAATACAGCAATTTTCCTTCAAAGCAAATAACACTCGTTATTATTCATGTTGACATTCATTTCATGTTATCACATTCATTGAAGCTGCCCCAACATTGTCACCGCAAATGGCAAATTTGACATCTACTATCTTGCTATCTATCTTGTCCTATAAACACACACGGTATTTTGACTTCATGTATTGAATCAACACACTGGGTGAATTGACATAGAATGAAGTCTCTGTGCTATCTTTACAGAGGAAAAAGTCACGCTCACACAAATGCCTTGATTGACTTTGCAGAGAAGCACGACAAGCTTCCGGAGAACAAGCTTCGGTGCTCTGACCTCTCTCCTCTGTCGTGTTGCAGTCGTTCACAGTGATTTCTCTACTTTAGCGCTGACAGGCTGCTACAATGCATTGGTGGCTTCTCAAATGCGACATTAACGCTACATTAGGTAGGGTTTCCACATGCTTCTGTGTCTCACACACACACACACACACACACACACACACACACACACGTACACACACAAAATAACAATTTAGTGAGACACTGCTGTTCATGGCTGCAGAATCTCTACTGATAAGTTTGCCATCTGAGCCCGTATAGTCCATATATAATTCAAGATTCAAGATTCAATATTCAAGAACTTTATTCATCACAAACACATAAAGGATATGCAGTGAAATGAAAAGTGGCGATGCTCAGTGGAGTGTACAAGAGAAAAATACAGATAAGACAAATTGGAGGAATCAGAATCAGAATCAGAATATTTACAATATTCACAGTAAAAATGAGAAATATAAAAAATATTTAAAAGCCAGTATAAAAATTTTCAAAATATTAAAACATTTAGAATAAAGTGAGTACAGACGTACAGATGTACTGTATGTCTGCATGTATGTATGTCATATGTTCTGTAAAAAGTTGTGTAGTAAAACTATGTGAGTGCATGTACTGTGTACTAACTATGTGTGCATGTGTGTGTGTGAGTGTGTGCATGGGAGGGACAGCGAGGGGACCCTGGTGAGGTCAGAGTTCACAGTCCTGATGGACTGTGAGAAACTCTGTTTTAGTCTCTCTGTTCTAGCAGCGTGACTGCGGAGGTGCTTACCTGACCTCAGCAGCTGGAACAGTTTGTTGTTGGGGTGATGAGGATCCTTCATGATCCTGCAGGCTCTGGTTCAACACCTCCTGGAGTACAGGTCCTGCAGGGTGGGGAGTGTAGAGACAATTTCATTTTTTTAGTCTTTAGACTCAGTTATTTATATGAACTAACTAACAAAGGTTTTTTATTTTATTTCAGGTACTGCTGCTCATTGTTGCTTGTATGGTTGCTTTGACATATAATTTACCTTGTCTGTGAGTTGTATGTGAGGACTGGCAAGAAGCAAATGAATTGCCCTTCTTGGGATTAATAAAGTTGTCTGAACTGAACTGAAATAGTGTGTGATGTGAACTCCCGGGGAGCGACAGCGGGGGGTCATGCAACTCTACACATCGACGGAGCTGAAGTAGAGAAAGTCTCCTGCTTCAAGCTCCTCGTGTGTTCATCAAAGATGACCTCACCTGGTCCAGGCAAGCGGACTCGGCTGTAAATACTGCCCAAAAGCACCTGTCTGCAAAAACCCTCACTAACTTTTACAGGTGCACCATCGAGAGCATCCTCTCTGGCTGCATTACTGCCTGGTAGCTGCTCCGCTGCTGATCACAAGGCCCTCCAGCACACACAAAGACTTAGGAAAGCACGGAAAATTATCGAGGACTACAGTCACCCAGGCCATAGACTGTTCACACTGCTGCCATCTGGTAGACGTTACCAGAGCATCCAGGCACGGACTACCAGACACAAAAACAGTTTTTTTTCCCACAGGCCATCAGGCTTCTCAACCAGCCACACCAATCTCATTGATCATATTGATCACCTTAAATGTACGTTCATAACATTGATAATATTTAGATGATTCAACTACTCTGGATACATATGCCATATTCCCGATGCTATATTTAAATACTATGGATACATATGCTTCTCTATCTTTTGTATATTTCTGCTATGACATGCCATATTCCATATTTCTGTTACTGCTGCCCTCACTTGTGTATCTGGCCGTTCCCGACCATCCGTCTGCCTGCTACTTCCCAGTACCTTCGCTGTTTACCCACCCGGCCCTCGACCTACTACCACCACGACAACATCTTCTGCCTCTTCCCTGCTGGTACCACTGCTCCCATAAGAGGGATCTTGTGTGTCAGTGTGCATCTCCCCTCAGCCACCTCACCTGATCCCGTCCGTCCGCTCAGCTCACCTGGTTCCCCTGTCCCCGTCAACCTGTCCCCACTCCAGCATCACCTGTGTCCCCGCTGCCAGCATTCACCCTGTGGTCCGCCACTTCCAAGCATCACCTGTGTCCCCACTCCAGCGTCACCTTGTCCCCGTTTCCAGCATCACCTGTGTCCCTCGCTCCAGCATCCACCTGTGTCCCCCACTTCCAAGCCATCACCCTGTGTCCCCACTCCATGCCATCACCTGGTGTCCCCCACTCCGATGCATCAACCTGTGTCATTTCCCCACTCCGAGCATCACCTGTTCCCCACTCCAGCGCCACCGTGTCCCCACTTTCCAGGCATCACCTGTGTCCCCACTCCAGCATCACCTGTATCCCCGCTCCAGCATCACCTGTGTCCCCACTCCAGCATCACCTGTGTCCCCACTCCAGCATCACCTGTGTCCCCACTCCAGCATCACCTGTGTCCCCACTCCAGCATCACCTGTGTCCCCACTCCAGCATCACCTGTGTCCCCACTCCAGCGTCACCTTTGTCCCCGCTCCAGCGTCACCTGTGGAGAGGCACAGGGACAACAGTGGACCACTTGAAGCAGGCTGGGACCACAGACTCAGCCAAGGAGTGGTTGAATATTGAGTGGTGAACACTGGAGCTAGCTGGTTAGCACAGGTCTTCAGTACTCGTCCAGATATGCCAGTCAGGACCTGCAGCTTTCCTGGTGTTCACCCTCATCAGAGCCCTCCTCACGTTGTAGGCAGCAGTACAGGCATTTAGGGCGTCGCGGATGGATCCATCGACCTGCGGTTTTTATTCGGGAAAGGACCTAACTTTAACCGTGGGGACGATGGTGTCCTTTAGTGTTTCTATGAAGCTCGTCACTCCATCCGTAAACACGCTGACATCACTGGAACTGGATAGAAACATGTCCCAGTCTATGCCGTTCAGGGCATCCGGAAGATCGGCCACTGTTTGGTCTGACCACTGCTTTACATTCCTTGTCACTACCGCCTCCTGTACTATCCTTTGTTTGTACTTGGGCAGCAGGAAAATGACGGCATGGTCCGACTTGCCAAATGAGGGAAGAGAGGCAGCCTTGTAGCCTCTCTTGAATATCCGAACTCCATTTCAAACTCCACTTCGTTTCCCTCTGTGTTTCCTTCTTCCTGTCCCTGGAGACACGTCGCTGCTGTTGGTTTTGTGGCTCGCTCGTACGGGATCGATCTAAAAAGTACCCCAGAGACTTTGTTAGTTAAGAGTTCATGTCCAAAAGTGTTTCTTGCTTGTATGTTGTTAGTGCTGATGCATTTGTGCAAAAGAAGATGTTGAAAAAAAATACTAATACTAAAAAAATGCACAATCTCTGTGGAGCTGCCACGATGGTGACAGACACGGCCGCGCCATCTTCCCATGTTGCTTTTCTCTACTTTTCTGCTGAAAGCGTCTTGCCGAGGATAACATTTACATTAACATTTACTCTCACACTGGTGCTCATTAGCATTTGGGTTTTATCCCAGCCATCCAAAGAGCACATGACAAATCAAAGCAGCCAAGTGTGTGGAATTAATGAGTTCTTAAGGTCTGCGACACCAGTGGCAGCATGTGGATGAAAATCCTAAAATTAAAATATTATCAAAAGGAAAAAGGCTTCAGATGTGGAGCCTATGTGTTTGTCATCATCTTTCTTGTTGTGTTCGTGGATGAATATCATTGTGTCATTTCCATTGTTTATGATGTCGCCGTGTGTGTGTGTGTGCGGCGGTGGCACTCAGAAGCGGCGTGTCGAGTCACACACACGCGTGTTGTTGTGCGGAAGCGCATCAGTTTTTTCACATAACCGCAGCTACAGAGGGATGGCGGTCGGGGGGGTCGATAGCGGGAGGACTCTGATCACCTGATGGGCTTCCGGCTTGTCGCGTCAATGAATCGATGAGCATGTGTGGTCACACATTAAATACTTGCTAATGAGAGGCACACTGGAAATGAAATCGTGGGAAAGCACCGGGTCGACATAAGGAGTCAATGCTTGCCCTCTCTGTGCCTTTAGATATTTTTCATTTAATATTTTTCGAGTTCTTCACATTGTAAAGAACTAGAGGCTGCGACTAGCTTTATTTTCGTGTTGTTGTTGTTGTTGGTGGCTCCTTCCTTCCTAAAGTCATCCGGCTTCCTCCTATTTGTTTTTAAGACACTCATCACTGCCAGTACTGCTCTGAATACTGCTCCATCACCTGGGCAGGGAGGGAGGGGGGGCCTTCAACTCCGGGGCGTTCTTTAGCGGCTATAGCCTCAGCCCCTGTAATGTGCTGACTGGATAAGTTTGGCGTCTGGCCTGTGAACAGACTGTAAGCACCCCCCCGCCCCTTGCCCACCCATACGTTAGGTTGCACCCTGATGATGTTGGGGCTCAATCTTTGGCTGGGAACACGGATATAATGTGCATGGAGCTGTTTCCGTCAAGGCTATTTGAGGGATTTTGGAGAAAGTTTACTGATGTGGCAGTGGGTTTTATTTTTTTGCTCAGCACTGAAGCTTTCAATAACGACATGCAGGTGCATGAAGGGTAATATGTCATTTGAGTGAGAATGCGCCGACGAGAACCCATTCCCTTCGGTAAAGAATACTTCCACGTATCCACAAAACATGAGGGTGTTTGAATAGGAAAACGCTCTTTGGACTGTATAGCTTTTCGAGAATTGGCCAAACCAGTGAATAATATATTTTTAAAATAGCTTTGTGGCAGATGTATGCTTCCTCTGGATGACCGGGCAACCTGTCAATCACCTGGGGAAATAAGTGAAGGTGAAGGATAACAGAATTTGGGCTCAAAACTCCTCTTGGAAATGGATGGCTGGTGAGAGAGGTGGGTTATGAATATGAAGTTGTATTTTTTTTTCCAATTTAGTAACCCAAATGTCTCACCCAAGTGAGTCGAGAATTCAGTTGAATTAATGTTGAATTTAAAGTTTCAAGAAAATGAATTAATCAATGTATCAATAAAACCACAGATCTGTCTCGTTATAAATATGGGTGGTAATACTCTGTTCAACAATAAAAGAGGGAATAACGACACATTTTAGTGCGCAATAACATCTTAAGTCAATTTATTGGCAGCAGAAAAAGGGGACATTTTGTGTGGTTGGACAGATGTTCCCATAAAGAAACATTGAACTTTTAACACGAAACACTGTTCCTTTTGCTCACAATTTAACCCGCTATCAATCCAAAAGCAGACCTCAAGTCGAAAAAGTAAGTAACCCCAAAACGTTATTTCAGTCCCCAAATTGTTAACGTTATAAAGGGTAATTTGAGGGGCTCTTGTTTTGCAGAGCTCCAGTGAAACTTGATCAACACTGATGTGGTTTCTGATCAGTGGTGGGAGGGATTTTTCCAGCAGGAAATTCCCCTGCTGGTTCCTAGACCCATCAGAGGCTAACAAAAAAGCTCTTTAAAAGAAATGTCTGCCCCGGAATTACAGAGCAGAAGTGAAGCAGGTCAAGGAAAGGACAGAATAGAGAATTTAATATGTCATGCATTAATTATAGAGCTCAGCACAGAGCTCAGCTTTCGCAAGTTTCACACTTGTCCAGCTGTCTTTACAAATATTCTGCTGAGTAATATCTACCACCCAAATGTTTTATGATTATGATGAATTGTATATATGCAGTAATTTGTCTTGTTATAGTAACTGTACTATTATGTATATTACACAGATTTACATTTACATTTACATTTAGGGAATTTGGCAGACGCTTTTATCCAAAGCGACTTACAAAAACTATATTTGTAGAAAGAGACAGCAATATATCACTGTGGTGCATAAAGATAAGAATAGAACAGGATTCAAGCATTCATAATTGCAAGGTTAAGAGAACAAGTTTCATAATTGCTAGGTAGCCTGTGTGATTGGTCACGGCACGAATGTGATGGGTGACTTCTCCACACACATTACTGGACGACCAGGTGAACCATGGGTTTCTTTATTGCTGCTGCTGCTCTGCTGCTGCTTCTTGACAAAGTATGACAACAGTGGAAGATGTTCGTGGTTACAAATGGTCTCGGGTATCGTTCACGGTCCAGCATATTTCAAATCAAGCTCTGGGGTTCAACAACAAAAATACATAACTGCTGTGTCTAAATAAAATAACATCAAATACTTTGTGATCATATAGTGTTTAGGCTGTCTGATATATTCTAATAACGCTATTCTAATATACACTGGTGTAACTACGTAGTCCATTTTATAGTATAATGAAATATCAAAACACATTCATCATTAAACATGGAACACGTTCACGTCATGTAGCTAGCTAGCATACAGGCTACCAGGCTCAACTGTGAGCCGGCTCGCCAGCGTGACTCTATATTGCGCGAGCTGCTTATCTGAAGTAAAGTAATTAACTAAAACAGTTCGCAGATTTCATTGGATAAAACCATGGGCAAGTGCAGGGCGAGTCCCACTATAAATGTCACACCTACAGCTAGACGACGCAGGCTCTGTTTTAGCTATAATTTAAACAGTTCAATTTAAACATTCAACTCCGTTACACCTGCATAAAGAGCAGAAGTGCAATTACCAACATCTAAGAACATACAATATGCTAAACAATGCCAAGTACTATTATATAGTGCCAAGACGAACAAACACACAAGTTAGTGCTAGGGTTAGGAGAGGGAAGGGGGGGGGGGGAGGGGGGGTTATGCAGCGTCCAGGTGAACTCTGAACAGGCGGGTTTTTGGCCAGTGAGTCTCTTGTGGAAGCTGGTGAGCGACTCTGCCGTCCTGACGTCAGCCGGGAGTTCATTCCACAGGAGAAGAGTTGGGAGTCCCCCCCACCCCCCTCACTGTGTAGTCTTCCTAGATACACTCGTTGAGCTGCCATTATCATTACCACCAAGATGAGACGGGGGCCCACCCGTTGCTAAACGCCTGTAGTTGTGGACATTAAAACACATCTAAGGTTAGTGGCCCCTGCTTCTCTCCTCCGGTCGATCGGCCCGACAACAAGCTCACAAGAGACTCCGTGGCATGAAAAGAGGTGGCTATGTTTGAATGTTTTCCAATGCATTAAGCGCTAATAGCCTCATTTCAAAACGCCTGATTTGCATACGAATTGCCAGCCTTAATTGGTCGTCACACAGCAGGCGGTCCTCCGACGTGCCCGCTCATGATTGCCGGCGCAGTGTGTGTGTGTGTGTGTGTGTGTGTGTGTGTATGTGTGTGTGTGTGTGTGTGTGTGTGTGTGTGTGTGTGTATGTACGGTTGTGTATATAAAGATGATAAATAAATGCATTAGTTACAAATGTGCTTCAAAATAAAATGTCAAAACAAAAATAAACTGCGGCCCCCGGGACGTGATTTCCACCCCCCCCCCCATCCCCCCATCCATGGCTCTGTTTCGTCACCTTCCACCTCCCGTAAAAATGGGGGAGAGAGTCGGATGACAGGTCTCACCCGCCCGCCCGGGTGAGACGGGGGGTGTAACACGCTGGATGTGTAATCACTGATTTAAAAAATGCTGGGGCTTGTAGTCCAGGCACGTTTCGCCGTGCCACAGCTCTGGTTTTTACAATCCACTCCTCTCCTGGTCGTTTCATTCAGTGCTCCGCCCCCTCCCCTCCCCACCTCTCCCCCCCCCCCCCTCCCCCCCCCCCCCTCCCCCTCACGGTTCCTCAGACGTTGCAGAAGGACACACACCACACAAACACACACACAATCACGCACACACACACACACACACACACACACACACACACACACACACACACACACACACACACACACACACACATCACACACACAGACACACACACACACACACACATACACACACATAACACACACACAAGACACACACACACACAACACACACACACACACACCACACATGCACGCACGCACACACACACACACACAGACACACACACTCACAATACATGGACCATGGACAGG